>JAHLJT010002406.1:136928310-136990810 GCA_031308135.1 Acheta domesticus
AAATTAATGAATGGCTTAATGAATTAAAATCACCCATCAGAACCAATAGCGCCGAGAATTCTTTTTCGCGGTCATGCAGCATAATTTTTAGGCACTCAATCCGCTTCCATTCTTTGCACATGACCCACTCAGGACAGTCTACGTGATTTCAAAAACCTAACTATCCTTCCTTTCAAAATGTGATTAATTTCTTCATTATCTTGTTCTCCATCTATCTCCCACTTTAAGTGGGCCATAAATTTTTGCATTGGTTAACGCCCATGCCTTTGCTCCATAGGTGACTACTGGTTTGATCATTGTTTTATAGTTTGACTTTATTTTTCCTAGTCAAAAGCACATATTTTAGGAGTTTCATTTTTGCGTAATAGGATTTATTCCGACGCATTACTCTCTGATTAATTTCTTCAGATGTATTATTTGTATTATTAAGGATTACTCCAAGATAAGTGCTTTCAAAAATGTCTTATGTCTCAAAGTTTGTCAAATGTCTCAAAAGTTTCTCGAAAATTCCGTTTTCTGTGAAAACTAACACAAATTCTGCAGTTTCAGAAGCGCTCAAAAGCCATTTTCCCATAAATGGCTCCAATTTTTTTTCAAAATTTTTGAACGAATAGTGCTAATTGTACTCTTAAATAGGACGTAAAGTTCATTTTTAGGACTTTTTATTTTTTCAAAAATTACACAAATGTAATTTTTTTTGAAAAATCTCTCACACGGTAAATATGCAAATTTCCAGCAATTTGTAAACACTATTGTGTTTGTGAGCTATAGAGCTTCAAAAGACTTCTTATGAATTAAAAAAACTTCCTGTGAAAAAGCTTCAAATTTCGAATTTACAGTAAAGCTTTAACGCATTTTCTTACAAACGGCTTCAATTTTTCAAAGAAAATTGCCATTTAGGACGAAGTGTTCCTGTTCTTTAATATTCTAAAATTAATATTTCGGTTCTACTGTTAGGAAACCGAGATATTAAGAAAATGTCAAAAAAAATGTACTTGGGCGGCGAAAGATGGCAGCTGGCAAGAATATGTGGCAAGCCCGAATAGCTAGCCGAAGGAAATAGAAAACTAGTATGGGAAAAAAATTTGCCGTCCTTTAGCATCACTAGTTTTGAAATATCTCTTACGCCGTTAATATGCACATTTCCAGCGATTTGTATGCATTATAGTATTTGTAAGTGAAAGTGCTTCAAATGACTTTAAATAAAGTTTTTCGAAACCACAAACGATTCCTGTGAAAAAGAGCTTCAAATTTGACATCAATACCAGACCATAAACGATTTTTTCTTAAAATCGGCTCCAAATTTTGCAAGAAAAATTTCCATATAGAACCAGGTTTTACACTTCTTTAATTAAATTTGTTCAAAGACTTGGTCGTTCCGACCGTGATTCGAACTCGACCCTTCTGGTTTACTCCCAGCTGCGCTGGCCACTAAGCTACACAGCCAAGCAACCATTGGAACAGTTTTCACGAGCGCAATTATCGCTCCTTGTATGTATACAATTGTCACCGTTCCGGTCACCTTGTTGGAAGCTATTACGCTCGGAGAATATGTTCCGCAATCGTATAGAATCCAATTAATTAGACAGACGGACGGACGGACAGACAGACGTTTTGCCGTCAGTCGATTGTTCGTTATCAAGGTCATGGATTCTGACCATACCACGTGTGAAACACTTCATGGGAAATACTGAGCGCATTTCGTTAGAATTTCAGCCCACTGTGCGTTGGGTTACGTTTGGTTGTGTCGCCACTCCCGCCCCCTCTTCGCTCTCAGACCCTCCGACGCACTTGAATCGATATGCGAAAATCCGATCTTCGTCGGTTACGTAAATCAAATTCCGAACAAAGGCGCTTGTCCTTCCTCCCCTTTGTTTCCTTCTCGGCGCCCTCGCGTCGATCACTTTGGCTGGCCGCCGCACTCGAACGGGGGCGCTGCTTTCGATTGCGAGAGGGCGTGGGGACGCGGTCTGCGCACAATGCCTGCGTGCAAATCGCGTCCTCGCCCATGACAACACCCATGCGCAATGTGCGAGTCTGCTAATTCGCGGGGACTGCAGATCAAATGAGTTGATGTGTTCATTAGGGATTTAATGACCGTATTTAATACGCGTGATACTCTTCGATACTTTCATATATTTACGCTTTTCTTTTAAGAAAATATTCTCTCGATTGAAATTGTTTATACGTAATGGCCCTCACACAACATAACACTAAGATTTCCAATTTAAGTAGTATGAATGAAGCAGACGTTTTCATTTAGAATTTTGTAAAGTTAACATCGACACTTTTTCACCTTTCAGAAATTTTTCTGGTGTTTTTTAAACACTGCATACAACCACGTTACATGAAATTTGGCAAGGAAATTTTGTTGCCAAAATGCCTCAAAATAATGTAATAATTAGAATCTATTGCATTCTTATGTACGAGTATACTTGCAGAATGATACCTTCTTCAATGAAATGGTAGCGGTTTCAAAAGAACGCAGCAAATGGAATAATCTTAAGCACATATTCATAGATATTTAATTAATTTTCTTTTGAATTTCGTAGTCTAATTTTATTTCATTCTGAAAATGTAATCAATGAAAGGAATTTTGGATCCTCAGGTTCATTTGTAAGGCAGGAAACATTTTCGAAGTTATGACTACATATCAAGCTCGTCGTCACACTATCACATATTTCTGGTTTCCTCCCTCCTGTTGGTAAAGTAGCCTGTGTGATTGCCCTATTCTTCGGCGGTATCTCCCGGTTTGAGTGCCTTGACACAAATATAAGGGGACCGTAGAATCGAGGTATTTAAGAAAATTTATAGACCTATATATATGAAAAACATCTTCAAAATTTCTTTGCAAGAATCCAACAATATATTATACTTCGACGAAAACGACAACGTTGGGAAGAATTCCGGCAGTTTATAGTGGCGAAATATAAAGCAGGCGATATAAAAAAGGGGCCCACACAGATAGGTTCCCATCCTTATGCCAGCCAGACACAACGCAACCTCCTTCCCGGGGCTCCTAAACCACTTTTTCCACTCTTAAACCATCGAGTGGTCGGTCCCTACCCCACCACCATCCCCACCCCGCTCTCGCTTCGTAGAACCCGCCATCCCGTTTACCACGATTATCAATGCCGCTCTTGCAGTTTTAAAACAAGCTTTCCCCATGAGGACAAGCAATTCTCCGTTATGTATCCTGTGGTTCTTGGCAATTCTCTCTGCAGATCTCCCGTACCCTACGTTCTTGATGTGTGTGCCGCCCCTACCATCTTCAAACACCTTGTTGTCATCGTTGCGCCCATTGCTTCCCTCTCTCCTCAATTCCTACTTCCCCTCCACCTTCCCCGTCACTGCAGACCATAGGTCTATTTCGGGCCCATCTACTTCACCACCTAGAAGAAAATATACAACTCCCAAGAAGGTTAGTGCAGATGGAAATAACGTGTTTAATGAAATAAGGAAAACGCTTTATTGAACTGATACCTGATTAGGTGAATCTAGTGTGAAATTATTTCATTAACGTCCACGATGTTTACAGGAAACTCAATACCTGAACCATTTTCGCTTTATGGCCGAGTTGCTCCCGACTTTCCCAGATCTTCTCTAGCTCCTCCGCCCCCCGACACCCCACCTCGCCCCTTCGTTCCCGTTCTCACCATCTCCCCGCACCTCCACACCCTCATGGCTCTCACTGTCCTCTAAGACCTCAGGCCTTGTCAGCCCCCTCTATCGCTCAATGCGTTCGCGACATCCCCGCCATCCCCAAGCACCCATTGTCCTCCACGTCACACTCACCAGCGCCAGGCCTCATCTCCCCCCACCCCAGCCCACTCCCAGACGAAGACGGCAGTTGCAACTCAGCGCGGCCGCGAGGAACCCGATAGTTAGGAAGTCCATTCCTGGGATATTACTTTTTTTTACGACGGTTAGCGAAAAATCCCAGAGTGGCGCGGAACAAAGTGGAGCGGAGGCGGAGGGGCGACCGTTGGCGCTAGCCGACTGCCCACAGGGGCAGGGAGCTTCTTTTGAAGGCGCTCGGCGGGAGGGCTGCAGAGGGTCCAACGCGACGAACGTGTTAATCTCGTGGCTTCATCCAATCTACGGTTCGAAGTCCCGCGCGCACTTGGGCGGCGCAATCTGCGTCCAGGGCCTGCCTCCCGCGCCCGCGCACAAGCGCCACGCCGCCGATGAAAGATGCTGGTGTTGAAACACGGCCGGAATGATGCGCCCGCCTAGCATGGTCGAGATCAAGTTGTTAGGGGGCGTACGAGAGGGTTTCTTCTTGCAGTTGCAAGAAGAACGAGTATTTTGGGTTTTTGGGCGCTCGACTACTTCGGTCCTTTGTCTGGTAAGTGTAGTGCATGGTGGCATGTCCCGCTAGGTGGCATGTCCAGTTCTCGATACCTGTGGTAGGGTAGTGAATCTCAGAGCAAGTGAGTGTATGCAAGTTGAAAGGAGGGACAAACATTTGAAGAAGATTTCGTGTTGTAGATCTCGTGTTGTGAAAAACGTTTCTTTAAGGCCTTGGGCCTGTCATAAAAAGCCCTAGAAAGCTTCGATTTGGAGGCTTTATTAAACGACATAGATTCGAAAATCCTGCCGGGTGCAGCGGGATGCATTTGCATGAATATTTAATTTTTGTTCTTCAGCGCCATGTAGCACCATTTTTCAATATAGTTATTCTCCTATTCGGGGCGGAGATGAATCCAACAAAACAGAGATAAATAAAATTGATCCAACCGTTCTTGAGTTATAAATGGTGTAACTAACACGACTTTCTTATATATATATATATATATATATATATATATATATATATATATACACACAAATATACATTTACTTCTTTGACTAATTAAATTAATTACACTTGCTAAGAAAAGGCGATTTGTGGGAAATTCTTTGGTCATTAATAAGAATCGCCGTTGAATTTAAATTGGGTCATTTACTACTGCATTTGATAATTTAGTTTCATTGTTCATGCCGAAAATTTATTAATTACTAAGTTTCTTTACGATAAACTAATTATAATACATTACTGATTTTTCTTCTGTCTTCTTACTTGCTTTAATTAATTAAGTCTTTGTTCACATACCATTCCGTTGGAAGGTCCTTACTAGTTAGTAGCCAAGGAGTCGAGCGCGTGGACTTGGTTCACGCAACCCGAAAGAGCAGACTTGCCGGTCTTCCCTAGAGAATGGAGTCGTGCAATGGACCCCACGGCTCAACTCTGCTCCGCCGTCCGGTTGTCGAGATGCTCAGGCTTCCCGAATAACGGCTGCCCTTCGTGGCACCACGTACATACGATTCTATGCCGCGTCTGCCTTCACCGCGGTGCACGATTCATCTAGTCCGCAAACCATCTAACTCGACCCACCGCCGAAATCATTATTGTTGCGGAACGAACCATTGGGTTTCATTCTCTTCCTCGCACACTCGCTCGGAATTACGTGCATCAAAGTCTCGCTCACCGCGAAATTTGATAAACGTTTTTAGTTTGGCTTCCACTCACTGCGGAGCCTGGCGATACTCTCGCGTCCTCTCTCAACAAAATCGTATTTCTTTAAATGTTTATTTTCAATAATAGTATCAGATGTTTTTCTAAAATTGTGATATAGAATACTTATCTTGATTTAGTATACATTTCGGTTTATATTTCTTTTCTTAAAAATATTTATGAATTAGGTACTTGTAATTAGTGTTAATATACAATTCCTAACATTAAGTAGAAACGTGCGTTAACGTTTCCTTGGTGTAATGATCAATGCTTGTGTAACTGCAGTTTGTGTTTACATGTCAATTTCCATTAAAACTTCGTAAAAATTAATAACTGTGTCTTTAAGATATACCAAACCGTGTGTTTGACTTGCCGCATTCGCACGAAGTTTTCTCACCCCTGCTTCCCGCTTGTGACACGAGTGACTTCGCTAAGCTGAAATCGCCGCGTGCCCCAAACTTTTGTGAAGGCTATTCGGTGATCGTTCGTCTGACCGCACTGGCGTAGGGGTTATCGAGATGTTAGGGGCGAAGCAAGAAGTTTATTCAACAGACGCATGAGAGATGGATTCTTGCGGTAGGAGAGACGGATGACTGATGAAGAATAACGATGCCTTATCAGCGCAATGATGGTGGAGGTTTGCCGCCATTAGAACAATTCATGTAATTAAGTCGATAATATCACATCAGAATTCCCACAATTAATAGATGATAGGGCATCCACGACTGTGCAATGCTGAATTACACGGTCGCAATTTTGATCCATACGCCTGAATGAAAGAAAATCATAACAAAGACATCTAGAAGTTCACCCAAAACCAGGAGATGAAACTAAGATGGCAAATGGAGCTTACGGCCGAAAGTGACCATGTGTGAATGGCCGGAACGGAGTGCTGCACGAACTAAATAGAGGGGAAGGAAGGAAAGGAATTGAAAAAGGAGATGGGTAGAAGAATCTGGAAGGAGGCGAAGCCCGTGCTGCATGCGTGAATCGAGCGAGGGCGCGGAAGAGGAAACGATTGCGCGAATCGACTCCGGTATTGGATTGATGAGGTTAGTTTGCGGTTCGGTGGCATCAGTAACAATCCATATTTTGGGCTTTGTAAGTAGAGTTTAATCACTGTGAGTTGGCGTGAAAGTGAGCATGCGCGCAAAGAAACGGCAATAGAGAAAAGCGGAAATAGAGGGACATCATAAAGGTGGAAAAAATGAAGGGGGGTAAAATGACAGAACGAAGGGTGGACAGAACAAAGGATGACAGACGAATGGTGACAAAACGAAGGGGATAGAACGAAGGGGGACAGAAAAAAGGGGGACAGAACGATGAGTGACAGAACGAAGGGGGATAGAACAAAGGGGGCAGAACGAAGGGGGACAGAACGAAGGGGGATAGAAAGAGGGGGGACAGAACGATGAGTGACAGAACAAAGGGGACAAAATGAAGGGCGACTGAATGAAGGTCAGAATGAAGGAGGAAAGAGGGAATGGTGACAGGGGGGGAAAGATCATGGGAAGGGGAGAAGGCGAAGGAGGAACAGTGGGAAGGAGGAACAGGGGCAGGGGTCCAAGGGAAGGGGATCAGGGGAAGGGAACCAGGGAAAGGAGAACAGGCGAAAGGAGGACAGGGGAATAGAGAAAGGGGAGCAGGGGAAGGGAAACAGGGGAAAGGGGAACAGGGGAATGTTGAAACAAGGGAAAGGGAAACAGGAGGAAAAGGAAATAGGGGAAAAGGGAAAAGGGGAAAAGGGGAAGGGGAAAGGGGATAGAGAAATAGGGGAAAGGGAACAGGGGGAGGAGTACAGAGGCGAGCGGGCGGTGCGAGATGCGACACTTTGAGGCCGGGAGAAAATTGCTTCTTTTGTGAAAAGATCATATCAGGCGCGCTGGCCCTTCCATCGCGCAAGAGCGAACGCAGCCTCAATACGCCTCCCGCCATGACGCCGCATCTTGTTCCACCGAAAGGGCTTGGCGCAGCAGACTCCATTTTCATCCTCTATCTTTTAATCGAATTCATATCCTTCTTTCAATGAAAGTAATGGAATTAGTAGAATCGTTTTAATCAAGTATAGACAGGTATAAATGATACGCGTTTTTATCACAGAAGTAAATTTAGCTCAGGAAAGAAAAATTATATGGAAAAAACCAGAGAAAATGTCTTTGTTCTCCGGATTATGGAAAAAATAGCTGATGCTGCATTTACTAATTTTAAGAGAAATATTTCAGCAATGTACACGATAGTCACAGTTAAAGAACAGTAGTTTAAGAGAACAGAAAATACAGAATATGTGATAATGGGCCTTTCATAAATTTGGATAAAAACGCAAATTTGGATCATTTGGATCATTTCTCCCTCTTCTTCCAGTGGCGCGACAACACCCTCTCTTGTGAAATGAAATGAAACTAAGTTATGGCACAATATTTATTCATTTTACTTGTGATGTATATTAAAATTAATCATCATTAAGGTTCAAATTAGTTGGCGATGCTGTCTGCACCTAACAATATGATTGGAACAAGTTGTGAGTGAAGGAAGGAAGAATAGGAGAGAAAATTTCTGATCACAAGCAGTGCACACGCGCCGGCGTAGTTGACGCTTGGGCAAGACTCTACTGCGCCAATTTAAATGGATTCTACAAGTAAAATACACAACATTTCATTTTTGAATATTTTCTTCGTAATCTTACAGATTCAAAAAAACTGATGAAACAATATTTCCATTTAATTTTCAATTAACAATTTTCCATTAACTAACAATTTGCATTTAATAACTCTAATTTTTATTTGTTTTTAATTCGTTAATATTTTAATGTTTTAGTGCAACACTCAAAGAAAGGAATTATTTCAGCAAATATTGAAAAATGTAAAAAATAAATAAATATCAATGTAACGTAACATTAAACTAATACTCCCCTACCCCTATGTAACGCAGAGTAACGCTGCCTCAAACCCCCTTCCCCTCTTTAGCGTTACATAATTTAAGGACGGCCCCCAATTCATTAATTATCGAAACGGTTTCATGGTATACGTCTTGTAAGCTTATAGGTATTTCAATACTAGATAAAGTAGTTTTGTAACTGTAAACGAACAAACAAACCAACATGGTAAAATCGCTCAAAATTTTGGTATGTTCCTTGTTTTTTATTTAACAGACGAGTAATATTTTTCTTGTAAGAAGAAAACTTTCAGGTTTGACATGCATATCTGAGAAACGTTTTGTTACAGTAATCTTTAATAATAATAATAATAATAATAATAATAATAATAATAATAATAATACTGCTACTACTACTACTACTACTTATAATAATAATAATAATAATAATAATAATAATAATAATAATAATAATACCCCTTGAATATTTGCAAGATTACCGATTTGGAAATAGATAATTATTTAAAAAGTTGTTTTAATCATTGTTGACACAAATTGGAACCAAACAGTTTGTTTATGTATTGTTTGTCTTCCGTATTGCTACAAAACTAGATTATGAAAGAATTAGGAACTATAGATTCATATTTATAGACAAGCAACTTAAAATAATAATTTATCAATCTATAAATATGTATCTGTTGACCCTTGGACCCTAAATACTTCATAATATACAATTGATAAGAGGGGTTAAATAGGTAGAAAGAGGTACCACAATACTCTTTTCGCGGTTACCTTAAAATTCATTTTCCTTAAACCTAAAGTACTTCTAATTTCCAATAATTAATCCGAGCAAAGATAGACTAACTTATGGATAAGTTTTACATTTTTGTAAAACTCGGGCATCTTTTACGTGAATAAACAACTTATTATCAAACAAAATCTGACGAATTCAGCTTGTTTACAGAAATAAATTTGTTGAAAACGCACTTGTAAGCTGCAGAGTAGCGCGTGCTGCATCGTACCACAAAACAAGAATGCGTAAACAAGGCCGGGAGCTCTGAAAGGCGAGAGGTCGCCAGGTGCTGAGAAATGGCGGCGAAGAAAGGTCGCGCGGGGGAAACCGCAAGGGAAGAGTGGCCGAAAGAAGCTCCACTCTCTGCCATCCGCCCTCTTCTACTGCCCGGCATTGCGGTCGCCCATAGCCCCCGAACACTGTCCCCGGGATCTCCTACGCGCTCGCCCGCGCGCCCACACACGCTCGCATTCACTTGCCTACCCCAACGGCGCGCCCGCCCACGCCCCTTGCGTGTGCGCGTTCTCCCATGCGCCAGCGCCCTCCCACGCGCCAACGCCCTCCCACGCGCCAACGCCGTCCCACGCGCCAACGCCTTCCCTTGCGCCAACGCCTTCCCACGCACCAACGCCCATCTACGCGCAAACGCCTTCTCATGCGCCAACGCCTTCCCACGTGCGAACACTCTCCCACGCGCTAACTCCCTCCAACGCGCCAACGCTCTCCCACGCGCTAACGCCCTCTCACGCGCCAACGCCTTTCCATGCGTCAACGCCTTCCCATGCGCCAACGCCTTCCCACGCGTCAACGCCCTCGCACGCGTCAACGCCCTCGCACGCCAACGCCCTAGCACCCGTCGCCCCTTCCGCCCCTTCCCGCTCTAGCACATGCACATTGCACATGCGTACGCCCACTGCCTGCCACGCTTGTGTCCCTTCGCGCTCGCCCACTAATCACTCATGCCTTTTAACATTACCCCATACTGGTTTAGCTCTGAGCTCACTCCATGGTTCCGCCCTTTATCGCCTACACATCCACCTTGAACCGTCTCCTATCTCGCACCTGCGCTCACTTCTACACTGAGATTGTCGGCCGCGTTCGCAACGTTCCCTTGCTCTTCCCTGCCCATGCCCCAATGTTTGCTATCCTTGATTAATTGATTGCCTTTCCGGACATGTCAACTGCTATGGCTATTAGTTCTCTAAGTGTAGTGCATGATATTTCTGTATAGGCGGTGGTCTTCTCCTCGCTAGACTAAGACTCGTTGCCAACCTACACGTCAGCTTCCGAGGGTTATCCCATTTAAGAATCTCCCCCAGCGAGGTGCTGTCGCTCTCGGATGAGGTTCCTATGCTCACGACTAGCCTTCTGACATGCACGTAGTACTGCAGAGCATGCGCAGACGCTTGCGTGTGTATAAGGAAAGAGAAGAGGACAAGGTGAAGGAAGGGAAGATCTCGCATGGTCTGTTGTTAAGAGGGCCCTTTTGTTTACGTATCACCTGGCATTGATCGGGAAAGCCACTTGTGTGTCTGTGTGCACGCCTATCCTGACACACACCGTCACCGCACACCGTCGTCACCGCTCTCAGCCGTCTCTTGACAACCGCTCACACGCCTACTCACCCTCCTCACACTCACGTCAGCCCCCGCTCTCTCTCGCTCACCCACGCGCCCTCCCCCACCCCGGGACCGCCTTTGCCCACAATGCAGCCCCCCCCCGCCCTCGCACACTCCGGCGCTCGGAACCACAACCTTTCTCGCTACCTTCAAACCCAATGAAGCCAACGCCGCTACTGCGCCTATACTGCTTCCGAGCTTTCAATCACTTGTGCGTCCTATCTCACTACACTGGCGCCGCCGCTGCTTTCGCCCATTTCATCCCTCCCTCCGTCCTGGCCGCTCTCGCCGGAGCGCCGCGGAGCAATTGACTTCGCTCGGCCTGCGCCCACAACGAAGTGTTCCCGAATGGCGACTCGCAAACGCGTTCACAGGCGGCGCCGAAGAAACTTGCTCCTAGTTCCTAGACTCCATCAATGCGTTCCCTCTACAGCAAGCCTTTGACTGTCTCGCCAAACAGTCAATTGAATAATTAAAAATAAAAATGCTCATTACTAAGGAGTTTGTGAGTATTGATTCCTGGCGCGTCGTATACTCTGATCATCGGCTCCGTAAGTGTAGAGCATGTTATATTCGGGGAGGTGACTGTGTTCCTCCCCCAGTGAAATGTGATATCTCGTGCCGACCTGTCAGTTGGCTTGCAGAGTTTTCCTTCTTCACGAATCTCTCGAGCGAGTTAAATCCCCATTAGGTACAAGCTATAAACTCTCGACTGAATTCCTTTCATATGTGATAGGGGAGTGCTTATGTTTGTGTGAGCGCGGAAGGTTAGACAAGATGAGAAAGAATTGGAAAGAAAGTCTGTAGGTATTTTGTTAGGGTACAGCTCCGGCCGAAAAAAAGGTATTTATCGGTGGATATACGAAACAATCGATCAGAATAGTTGATCACTAGAATTTACCTCCTAACAGTAATTGAATTCGACCCAGTCGAAAGGGGGCTAGGGTCGACAATCTGCCACCGCCAGAACTCGAACCGTATGACCTCACGATCGGCAATGATGTGGAGGTAACGATCTATGTACCCAGAGGTTTCCGTCAAAATATCGCAACGGGTCTTTAATAATGAATAGCGCCCGGGTGTTTATGACATATCGTACTTTTTTCTTTGTTATTTCCGTGAAAATGTAAGTTAATCATGATTTTATCTACAATGACTAAAATTGCGCAATTTTCACATGTCATAAACGGTCATATTTTGGCTTTTTAAAACCCTTTCGCCGTTTTTTATAAATTTTTCATATTACGGTCAATTTCCCTGCATTTTTGTATTTTTTGTCATTTTTTTATCTTCTTCACTCCATTTTCGCAAATTTGTTTGCAGTCATCTCAAAGTGATTGTTCAGTCTCTTTAATTGATATCTAATGCTTTACAATTGTATCTAATCGATTTTTGTTTTTCCTATAAATATATAAGTATGTGAACTAGGAGAGTAAGATATATATGAGAAAAAGAAAGCATAGAAAGCACCAGATGCGAAGTAAGAGTATATTTAATTTTGCAGGTGTTGTGCAAAACGCTTCTATAAATAACTTTAACACGTAGAATTCTCTTCATGGGGCGCCAAAGGGGAAGGGGTGAATTGTGAATGTAATATATTTTCAAACTATATTTTCAATATAATAGTTATTTAAACATTTGGAAGTTTTCAAAACCGCAACCAAAAATTGTAAAGTAATATTTTCGTATTTTTTTACATCATAAATGCTTGTATATTTCCAACATTTTTAGGTGATTACATCCGGGTCCTACTAAGGAGTTACACACGAGTACTTATAGTAAACTCGATTTTATATAACCAAATACTTTAAATGTACGAAGTATTTCATTTCAACAATTTGTTTTTAATTCACCACATTGAAAGCAACTTCACGTATTCTTTAGAACGAAATTTACAGCAGATATGGATGTCAAAGTGTATAATGTGTGGCGAATGATGGCAAAAGCATGTGTTGCGAGTAATCAGGAACTTAAGGAAGAGAACATACCTTCTAGTATTCACAAAAGGCAAAGTCATTAACATGGAATTATTTGCATCAACCGATACATGTGAATTTAATTAGTCATTTTAATTAATACTTGTTTAAATCTGAATATTTTGTCGAAATAGAAAACTTTTTTGTAGTACTTTATGAAGTGAACAATATATATTTCTGCTCAATGAATTTCTTTTTTTATGTGCGAGGTCCATTTTAAATTAATTTTCTCTTGATTGAGACGTAGTCACTCTCTTGAAATCTATTTTTCGTTATCAGCAAAATTGAAAATTAAAATTAAAATTTGTTTACCAAAACATAAATATTAAGTTTGAATAGATCTTACTCGTTTCTGTAGAAAAGCCATTCATTATTCAAATAATACGAGGGTTGGGGCAAAAGTCATGACAACTATTTTTTTCTTGAAGATACCAGTCCGGTTGGAAAATCTGGCATATACAAACGAAAGGACGAAGTGTTAACTACATATGTGGACAATGAATAGCACTGAAATATCGTAACACACTAATTTATTACGGTAGTATACAGGGCAATATGGCCTTCGTGGTGCAAAACAATGACAACACAGTACACATAAAGTTGACAAGACAAACCTGTCCCTAAATAACCTCACAGTAGTCCCCTGCTTCTGTCACCACACGCTGCCAACGATGTGGGAGGCGCTGAGTACCTTCAGTGTTAGTATTTGCCGCACCACGTGTGAATCGCGTCACCTGTTGGCGCACACCATTAGCAATGTCCTCTCGTGTTGCAAACCGCCTACCACGTAGTGGATCCTTAATCTTACGAATGAAAACAAAGTCACAGGGCGAAATGTCAGAAGAGTACAGTAGGTGCTCCAATTCTTCCCACCCCCAACGTCGCAGTAGCTGCCCTACACACTCTGCATTATGTGGTTTTGCATTGTCGTGCAGGATTATTGCACTGTCCACAAGATCCCGTTGTTTCTCCCAAACGCCACGTCGTACCTGTCGCACCAGGAAGTCCCTGTAGTACTGTGCGATCACTGTTCTACCATGAGGAACAAAGTGTCAAAGAATAACACCCCAGACGTCACACGCGACGACCTCCATCAATTTGACTGAGGAAGGATTCTGACGGAACTTCTACCTCCAGCATGTCGCCACTCCGCGGACTGATGTTTCAGTTCCCGTTCGTATACCCTGACCCAAAATTGATCTATGGCGATTATTCGTAACAAGAAGTGATCGCCGTCCTGTTGCCAACGTGCAAGGTGGTCGGAGCATATTACATAGCGCGCCCACCTTTGAACATCCGTCAGTGCATGCGGTACCTACCGCGATGCGATTTTGCATACGTGCAGCCCATTACGCAATATCCTGTGGACGGTGCGTTTCTCGATGCCATTTGCCCTCTTTACCTCCAGTAGGATCCATCTTCTGCCTTCATGCAGCAGCTACTCGATGACGGCACGTGCCACTTCGGTCCGCACACTGACAGGTCGTCCCGAACGATGCTCATCACTGGTTGACACACATCCTTGAGGTATGGTAGGGCATTATTCCCAAATTCACTGTGACATTTCATCGCATTTCTCAGAGATTCTATCAGAGAACGGCTATTTTGATGTAAGCGCGCTTCGAAACACGGGTTACTTTCATCTCGCACGACACTCACCAACTGACATTTCACTGCCCTCGCTGTGCTACTACCAGCTAGCACAGAGCCATCTGTGCAGATATACAGATATATATGCAGATAAACACTATGCCTGCAGAACTTCCACACGACACATATACGTTTGTGATCCGTTCACATATCTACAAGAAAAAAATAGTTGCCATGACTTATGCCCCCACTCTCGAATGTTTTTATTGTGTGCATCCTCTATCAAAAACAACCGGGCCCCCTAACTACCTAAACAAGCGTTCATCGGATTATTAATAGTCTCTTCTGCTCACATAGTACAACTGATTTAAAATAACTTCTTGGACAAACACATTATTAATCTATACCTGAGGTGCATTAAAACGTCACCACTACCGCAACCCAATTTTTCTAAATCTCTCAGCGAACACATGGTGCAAGATGTGCCTTCTCTATAAAATACTCTCGCTGTAAAAATCTGGCATAAGCCTGGACTCACAAAAGTGGTGTGTATAAAATTAAGACCGCTTCAGCGTCAAATAAACATAAACGTCACATAATCCTGTTTTCAAAGCTTCCTGTAATCCAGCACAGCCAGCTCTCGGGCGTCGGCCAAGGCTAGAAAAAGAAAGAAGGAAAAAAAGGACTGCGTGATTTGTCTCGGGGGACCCCTCGCACGTGCTATTTCAGCGACCGGCGCTACAGTCTCGCCTCTCAGCGGCAGCTTTGTGAACATACGTAACATCCAACTAATGCAGCGACGAAGAACAATGAATAATAAGCTCGTGAAAAAAATGGCACGTTTGATCCCAGGAGATGACACGGCGTAAATGGCGAAAGGGAGACTAAAACGCCTAATTTCGCAGATTAATTAGGTTTTACCTCTTGCTGTGCGGCCATTTTGGGCTGGAAGGTGCTCAGGAAAAAAGGGTATTTGCGCAGAGAGTGGGCCGGTCCGTTAATTTTTCTCTGTTTAAAATTAATCTTTACCCAATTAGTCAGTTGCCGGCGCAGCCGCGTGGGCACTTGTTGTTGCGTTGAGAGCGCTAACGCGGGAGACATCTCTGAGGAGGGAAAGGAAGGACAGGGCGTAGAGAGGGAAGAATTCGTGTGTTGAGAGAGAGATTTTGCTGCAGACGTAGAGGTACAGTCGCCACGTACCGAAAGGTGAACTGAAAACTTTAGCAGTTAGAAAAGAGTTTTACACATACATTTATTTCCACCTAGGACTACATAGAGCAACCGATTTTATTTGGCATTACATAGCGATGAATAAATATGGGTTGAATGGTTCTCCGCGTTCCAATAAAACTTTAATCGGGTTCAAATTACGGAATATCTCGTATTTTCACTACTCTTGTACGAAAAAGAATCCCCATTCGAGATTTAAGATTCCAAATCCAATAATTGGAACTTTTTTTAACCAGATTAGAAACAACTGTTCTTCATGTGGCAACAATTAGTCGAATGATTACCAAAAAAATAACCGACCCGAAATTCGCCACGTTTTCCAAAACGTAAGAGGTGGGCAATTTAAAAAATCGTATATGAACATATACCTTCATTTTTTATATCACAGTTTATTCCAGGATTATTAGCAGCATTAGAAGTACAGATCTTCCTCTGTGGGCATATAAAGGCACATGTCGGCACCAACAGCAAGAGAGATGGTCCATTTATTTGTCTGCGAGTAGACTAACTCACACCTCCGACCGCTACGATGCGGCCACCGTCCCTCCGCTACTCTCCTCCCCCGCCCCAACCTGCGCCGCCTCGTCATCTCCGCAGCCACACAGCAGGGGACTCCGTAATGGATTGCGGGGCTCCCATATATGTTCGTGCTTCGTCCATCACGAAGCGTGGAACTCTGAAGTTCCTCATATGAGGCAGCGCCGGGCACCGGATGATATCAAGGTGCTTCTATGAACTTTCCCGCGGTGAAATGAATTACGAGAGAATGAAGAACGGTTAAATTTAGATGTACGCTTTCGTCCACACCCGTCTGCGAATGTTCCAACAGAAATATCCGCCCTGGCTTGTAAAGCGAATGATCCAATCGGTCGTTACCTGTAACCATAATGCTTCTTGTCCGAGGAGTTCCCAGAAATTTGTCACAATTAATCTTTGTTGACTGGAAGTGATAGTCGACTTTTTTTATTTACTTTACAGGTGAAGATTGTTTGTTCTGTTGGGTTCTGGCTATTTTGTTTTTCTGACTTGGAAACGATTATCTTTTTCTTTTTTCATCTGGTAGGTGGAGAGATATGTTAACAGAAAAATACAATTGCAAAAATTTGTTCAACCACATAAAAAAATATTTCCACTTCGCATGCAGTAAAATTCTGAATGACAGCTGAACCTCGTGCAAGACCATCGCTGTCCGCCTAGAAACTTCCCATCCATTGTTCAACATGGTGTCGTATAGCGTTCGGTATCAGTGTCAAGATATGGTCTTTGCTCACCGTTGCGTGACATGCATGCCAATCGCGAGACTGCTGTTTATCGTTGCATTGTGCCACTCGCTTTCGCACTCGCTCACCAACTTGCCAATTTGTGGATCGGCAGTCAGATGTGGAAAACTCTTGAAATTTGTTGGAAAGAGTCCCTCTCATCCTCACGAGACAACACCTACAAAGCTTTTTGGTATGCAAAACATTTACAGTGTAGTATTTCACTCTCCCAACAATATTTAACTTACTTTTTTAATGTTTGATTACATAAAAGAATGGTTCCTTGATCTAAAAACCTACAAGCTTATGATGAAAAAATGTGTAAGTACAATTATTATTATTATTATTATTATTATTATTATTATTATTAATATCATTACTCGTACACTATTATTGTGAAAAGATTACTACTATAATATTAATAATTAAATTTTATGAATAAGTAATTATTAATGTATTGATAAGAAACACAGTAAATCTTTCCCTTTTACTTTGCTATAAGCATATTTGTCACATTCCTTTCCATGCAGTCACAAATGTTATCACACCTCAAAACTAACCATATTTCTCGCATTATCAAACTTTAAGGTAATTTGTGCCATACTCATTTCTTCAAGAGTTTGTTTTTCCTCACTTAATAAACAAATTTTATTCAGAAATATTTCTGATATTTTATCAAATAATTTTAAAACACTGCATTAAACACTTGTATTGGAAACATTTCCAGAATATCACAAAAGTATACTTTAGCAATTATTTGAAAGAATTTTAATATTATCTACATTAGCACAACAAAAGAAATAAAAACGAAAACACCTACATTCTCTTTTCTTGTTATTATTACAACAATGTAAACCTCTTCAACAATTTCATGTTATAATTCGAAATCAATTACAGCGCTCTTCAGACACGGCATCCCGATAACACGACTATTAGATCTCGCAAATTGCAAATGGGATATAGAACAATCTCCATCGGAAACATTAACACGAAATTCCATTTCCATTCCTCGTTCATTTCGGGCTACTCGGACCGGACACTCCGCAAGATGTCTGTAAGCCATCGTAAAACTCATTAATAAATCCAATCATCCGGTTCAGGTTTCGACTTTTTTGTCAAATACAGCAATTAGTCGGAGCGTGTCGTTTAAAGGGCAATATACATTAACCGTTCATCCGTATCTCGGAGGAAATGGGCTAGGAAACTGGAATCGGAATCAGCCACCTCTGCTTGGACTCTCTATTACTTGACCACTTTCCCCATATCTCTGGAAAAAATAGGAAAGGCTTTGTCTGAAACAAAATTATTACTTTCAATAAACAATATAAACAATAACAAACAAATAGTTTTCGAGGAATCACTAAAATAGTAGAAGAATTGGCTAGAATCAATGCAATTCTTCAAAAATCTGTACCCTCTCTGAGTTAATTATGTCATTTTGTAATATTGGGCCATAAATCGGTAGATATGAAACACAAGTAGGCACCTGGATGTATCTAATTTTAACTTGACTGACGAAAGTACGTCCCGAATTTAATCAGCCATAGTGATATAAGCGATAGGACTCATAGTTGTAGAGTGTAGTAAACATAAATGCGAAAGGAAATTGATTTGTCAAAATTTATCACATCATCAAAGCGTTTTGGCTTATCAAAATTCTACCTCTGGTGAGTACTGCGAAGTGCTCACACTAGATTGACCTGCAAAAGTCATATTCTACATAAATGGATTAGAAAGGGCACACAATGTTTTGTTTCACCACTATTCGTAGAAAACAAAACGATAAAAGTTTAAACTTTAATGCTAAATTTAGCTGTGCACTCTAGGGAGAATACGACAAAATGTTCTTTATCTCTATTAATATTACTTAATGATTGCAATAAGACAGCGGTGTTAGTAACAGTCCCATACTATCAAACTATTGGTAAGTGATTGGTAATTTATTCACCACACACTTTATATTGTCTTCAGCCTACTACTAGATCATAATATTTATTCTTCTGTTTTCATTGCATGCGAGCTGTCTGTTTACGAGTACATGAGATTTAAATGATGCCAAGTAAAGTTTCTCGAAAACACAAGGGGAAGTGGGAAGTAGCTCAAAATTCCGCATTTCCAGAAACGCTCAAACGTCATTTTCTCAAATATGGCTGCAAATTTTTTCTTCAAACTTTTGTAACGGATAGCGCTAATTACACTACACTCTTTAATATGACGTAAAGTTTACTTAGAGTTATATTTGTTTTTTCAAAAATTATATAAATATCATTTTTTGAAAGATCTCTCATATCTTTAATATGCACATTACCAGCAATTTGTAATTATTATTATATTTGTGAGTGTATGTGCTTCAAATAACTTTAAATAAAGTATTTTGAAAACTCAAACATTTTCTGTGAAAATGAGCTTCAAATTTCGCATTTTTAGTAGCGCTAAAATGCAATTTTCTCTTAAACGGCACATAAATTTTAAAAGGAAATTGCCATTTAGGACTAGGTTTTTTGTTCTTTAATATCCTAAAATTAATATTTCCGTTCTACCTTTAGGAAATGGTAAAATTAAGAAAATGACAAAAAATGTACTTTTGGCGGTGACAGATGGCAGCTGGCAAGAAAGAGTATCTGGCAATTCCAAATAGCTAGGGAAGACCCAAGGAAATAGAAAACTAATATGGAAAAGTCTGTGCCATTCTGTAGCTCCACTAGTTTTTTATTATTCAAGCTTGGCCATTGACCCTCTGCAGCCGCGTAAAGTAAATGGGCGGGGTTCTAATGTGCCTAATGTGTAGCAAAGTCCTAATGTGTAGCGACATACACTTTTTTTTACCTCTCTCAGAAGTTTATTGCAACGTCCCTTAAATACAAAATTGAATGACGCGTCAAAACCAATGCGCACTATTGGATATCCATTTCCCGGAGCCTGCCAATGGGTTCGGCAGCAGTTTCGCACTCAGAAAGTACCATCGGACGTCGGTCGAGCAGTGGGCGAGACGGACCTGGCAGGGCCACGGGATGAAACGTATGTTCCGCGCGGCGAACTCGCGTCGCGTCGCGTCGCGTCTCCGTCTCCTAATTGCCGACCGGAAAGCGGCGCGGCGGTCGGACTTTGCACGCGCGGTCCGCGGTCCTCGCCCCCCCCCCACGCGACCCCCGCCGCGCGGTGCAAATCCCCGACGCCAGTGGCTCCAATTAACGTGAAGTACCACCGGGGATGAGACGGTGGGTGGGGTCAATTAAAGACCTATGACGAACGAAGGCGGGACGAGGACGAGCTGTCGCGGTGGTCGGGAGCCATCTCAACTCAGAGGCTAATAGACGCTGTAATTAGCCCCTTTGATCTCTCCCTTCCCGACATGATTGCCTTCTTAAAACTATAGTGTGAAAAACTCCGAAGTTAGAAACTAATTTTATGGGCTGGGTAGATGAGTATACGAGAGCATGTAATTATCACTCTACCGATTACACCAATTTGGCAAAATTCTATGGCACCATATGGTATTAAAGGGGATGCTGCAGATAACTATCTTGATATCCGATTACGCGCAGTGTATTAAATGAGTTCACGAAAGGTAATTACATGATTCTTTGAAAGTAACGTGCTGTAGAAGACGTAGAACCGACGGATAATTAGGAGGAGAACTGATCTGCGAACTTTAATACAAAATATTTATTGAGGTTTTGCAAAAAAAAATCTATATTTTCAGCAAACAACATGAAACATGAAATCATGAAATTGTTTAATGATAAAATATTTATTTACAAAATAATTTTTGTCAAATGTTTTCCAAGAGGTACTCCAATTGAAGAAATATTCCATTCAAACTAATTGCAATTACTTTCCATTTTTATCTAAAAAAAGTTTGTAAAAACTGATTGGGACGATTGGCAGTTCTGCTTGATCCTCGGCGCATTGCACATCAAACTCCGCTCCGCTACTCCTTGGCAATAGATATGCTGTGTTGGTGCAACCAGTGCTTTATTATCTTGAAACCGTAATGCTATAATTATCAGCCAAAATACTGTATCCTCTATTATATTAATAAGTGAAAAAGTGAAAATCTATAAGCGAGTTAAAAGTGAGCCCACACGTCTTGGCCCACCTGCGGCAGAGAGGACACCGCCAGACATGAAGGACCCTAACGGAGAAGCGTGAATATCAATTACAAGCTGTTTACAAACAGGCACCCAAAATAACTCAAATTTGGCGCCTAGTCTCAAATAGAGACTATTATATCCTATTTTGGGTATAAATTAACAGCAAAGGGTGTACAGTTCAAACGTCCAGCCTTGGAGACAGTTTTAATTTTCGCCAAAACTCGACAGTTTTAACCCAGAGGAGAGCGGATAGGCAAAAGGAATTTATGCTTCAAAACTGTTTCTTAATAGGGCTATCAACCAAGACGCTACGAGCGCTCTTTGTTGAAAGCCAGCGGTCGAGCCATGTGGGTGACGGATCGCCTCGCTCGCGAAAATCGAGGACATACTCGAGAACCGATTGCAATGAGACGTTGGATTATTTATGAACGGCGGGGGTCACAAATATACGTGAATATAATAAAATGTTGCCAATATATATTTTTAATTTCTCAGAATTCGACAGTTTCATTTTTTGTATTTATTTGGTCAAAAAAGCAGTAAAAACTGTATATGACGTGTGGAAAAAAAGATTATCTGCGTACATTTCCTTGAGGCCCGGAATTAAAAAATGAATGAATTTGAAAAATGTTTGTTCTCGAGTTACATAAAATCAATTTCACCAGTAAATGAACTGCTGATTTGATTCTTCTCCATTGCTTACAAAATAGTAATGAACATCAGTTCTCCTCACTCCTACCATTACAAGCAAAAGGAGTGCTCAACAAAACGTGCACATAGTGAAGCTACATTTTCTTCCACATTAGCTTGACTTTACATGTTTCTTTCTTGTATTCAGTTGTGTGTACGAAGGACTTGAAAGGTTCGGAGGTTCTTTTTTGTTTACTACAGAGTTTTTTTTTTAATTTACTGCAATTCTCAGCCATACGGCTTTTTATTTGTTAGGACCGAGCATTTTCACACGAAAAAGATGCGAAGAGGGTGGCTACGGTGATCTCCCATTAAACATTAGAATGAAAACGAAGAGAGTATTAAAGTAGCGAATACATATTGTTGGCTGTTCATGGAACGAGTATTTATTTCATTATCTAATATCAGCCAAATTACAGAGAAAGATGTGAAAGGGGAGTCGGTTACGCAAACGAGGTTCTACGGGGTGCTCTTTACCTAGATTGAAGTGAGATGCACTGGTAACTGTTTTTTTAAATATTCATTCATACTTGTTTGACAAAATATTTGTATTTCAAGTGTGCGAACATTATATAACATTGAAAATAATATGAGGAAAAACTTAAATAATAACCTCTAACATACTATTGACATAGGTATTTTTGATTTTGATGAGACAATGGTAAAAATAAACATTGGATTTGGATTTTGAAAGAATATTTGAGAAAGATTGGCTTTATATGTTAGAACGGGTTCTATGGCTAGGAATCGGAGTAGTACGGCGGAAAGATATCAGAGTGAAACAATCGGTAACTGACCGTACTTCCTTCATTCCCCATTACCGGCCGGAAAATTGTTGTTTTTTTCGGTCACTTTTTATCTGCTCGGCCATGTAGCGACCACTGTAATAGATTATATTGGAGTAACTGTAGGGGAACGCGACACCTAAGGACAACACGAGCATACACGAACATACATGCCCGAAGCGGGATTCAAACCCGCGACGCTTCCAGCCGAGGAGCTACGAGGAAAATAGTATCATTCATCGCCAGGTGGATCATCATTCAATTTCTAAAAACTCAGAAGTGCGAGTACGTGAACGTCAAGGTACAAATTTTCTAGTGAATAAAAAGAAGGAAATTAAGGGTCCTGAAGTATAATAATAGAGAAAATGTACACATGTCCGTAAAATTGTTGGAGAAAATCGTTCCCAAATTATTCGAATTTATTCCTAGCGAGAAAAATGTTTTCCTACATCTTACGACTGAAAATTTGAAAGTTGTGAAAGAGAATTTTCAGTCAGAGAGAACCTGTCACATTGGATTGGCAATTACGCCAGTAAAATGTTTCGCACAGTAAATGCTGTGTAGGATTTGATCTTGTCAATGTATAACAGTTAATATTTCATATTGTTCAAAGTAATAGTTACAGAGGTCAACCATCGCCCAGTTCTTTAACCATATCCAGACGACCGAGGAATAGTAGTCGTCGCTGAAGCTTAGTGTTCGAAATATGTGAATGTACGACAGGAGACTCTGGAACACTGTTCTTTCGGGGCAACGATTGCTTTGAAGAATTTGAATTACAGACCTCGGTGATGTGTCCTTCCATTTAAAGCAATGAAATCATAGTTCTCCGTGAGCTATTTATTCGTATAATAATTGACTCACAATGTTTTGCATGTTCACACACATGCCTTATCAGGGGTACTGGAAAATCATATACAGAAGCAATGAAATATTATATTACAATTACACAAACATTGTTTAAATATTCATATTTAAGAAAATCTTTCTAAATTTCTACCAACCAACAGAGTTGTTATTTCATTGTTTCATTGTTGTATTATATTCCCTACGTAGCATTTAATTTCCTGCATACTATTTTACAGTACACTTGATGAGGCATGTGTCGTATGAACATGGGAAACGTTGTGTGTCAATTATTACAAGAATAAATAGTTCGTGGAGAACTGTGATTTCATTGTATTAAATAGAAGGATAAAGCTCCGAAGTCAAGACATATTATTAGACAGTCACTTTAGGTTATTTAATAACCACATATATTGTATAGATTTGAGTAATTCGTTGTGCCTATTTCCTAGAGCGACCAGGCCCACCGCCACGTCGAGGCGACACCAGGGCGGCACGTGGAGGAACAGGTGGCCCCGCGCACCCCGGCCCGCCTCGCGCCGCCCCCGCAGTCGTTACCATAAAACCTCCATAACGTGACGTCACGGCGAACGGCGCGTGCAGGGGCCGAAGCGGCCGCAATTGGCAGGGGCAGGGCAGGGCGGGCGAGGGGAAGGCTGTGATAAAGGCGGCGGAGGCGGGGATGAATGTGATGGACGACGCGACGCGGCGCCGCCGCCGCCGCCGCCGGGGAAACGGCGACGCACGACACGACGGAGGTGAGACGTGGCGGCGACCACAAGTGGCGCTCGTCCCGTGGCGGAAAGACGCCGAAGGCGCCGAAAAAACAAACAAAAAGCGCCATGTGGACAATATCAGCAGTTGAATTACGATGTTTAATTTGGATTATGTTAATTAATATCTGGATTATTACGATTAAAACAATATTATTGAATATGTTCTTAGATTTATTTTTTGTATTTTGAATCTGGATTAGCAGTTTATATAATGTTTGAAATGTTAAGTCGCATTGTATTTAGATGTCACATTTAGATTAACATATTTACATTTTTTAATACGTGTATAAACATTCATCATATTAGAAGTGGTATTATATTATTGATTTTGTATCCTGAATTTTGTATTTTAATTTGCATCTCTCTGAAAGTACATGATGTAGTACAAGGGACCTTTTAACAGGTTCAGGTCGAATTCTGGCCTTATTTTTTCTTCTGAAAGATATTTCCCATTTACAATAACTGTAAAAAAATAGCTGCCGTTTCGCACTGGAAGTTACTGACAATAATTAAAAATTTGGTCGGTTTTAACCGCTCTGTTTTTGCTAACGGCGTGCACAATCCTTATTGCAGAGAGAGAGATGTGACCTCGAACGACTCAAGTAAGAAAGTTAATTTCAATTATTTAATTTTTCCATATTTTTGTTCTGAAGCCTGATTTAAGTCGTAGATGCATTTTAAAGTGATTATTAACTTCGCTCTGCCCTTAGTCTCCTTATGTGGGTGGTGTAAGGACACACCTGTTTCGCACATTCAATTGAACACTGGTTCTTTCGGTAATAACTATACTGAAATAACTACACATGAGCGGCTTTGATGCGATGAAGAGACCATTAGGGGGGAATGCCAGAATTCGAAAGGTTAGAATGCGGTAGGATGTAGGTATTGTATAGGCTTAAAGACCTTCAGCCTAGCCACATAGTTAAAAAGAATTTTCCAAAACTTCTAACAGTAGTGGAGGTGCAAACACGTAACAAACCATTCGAGGATTAGTTTGTTTCTTGAGTTAAAATGAACTTTTCAGTGACTCAATCCACAGCTATCTATGTTTCATCACCTTCTCAGTGGCAAGATACTTGAACAAATTGTATGAAGTTCACAATTTAACGTATTTATGACAAAATGATAATGTTGCAATAAAATATTTGAAAAACCATAATATCATTTATTTCCTTACTTTTTAATTACTTTTACTTTCTTTTTTATTCATTTTAAAGTTTACTCATTCTAAAACTTCGTTATATACAAAAGAAATCAGTGTTTTCAGTACTTTGCATTTAAAAAATGAAGTTTCTGGCACAACTATTTATGAGATCCAATTACTGTTAATACTATAAATTATCCCCAAAATAAACTCACTCCTTTAAAAAGCATTTGGCAAATGAAATTTCCACATTTCCCTGTTTCCTTTGTCGTTTCCCCACCTCGAAGACGAGGAAATCTGGCTTTCATTCGCAATGCCACCAAGCCACACCTCGCCCGGAGGCAGCCTGTGCTAAACCGGCTCAGAGCTGGACTTCCGAAAAGTAACCCGAGCGGCTCCTGCGAGATTTGCGGGACTCGTTCCGCCACCTGACGGCGACGCCGCTAGATCTCCTTTCTATTTCCTAATGAAGAAGCAAAGGGAGGGACACTCAAGAAATTAGTTTGGCTTGTCGGCAACCCCGCGTCTGCAAAGTGCAAGTTTCGCCGATCGGCGTGTCGGGCTGAGGTGGCTGAGGGGAGCAACTGACACTGTAGTGCCTCTGACCGGGAGGTCCTAGGGTAAGAAGATCCCGACGGTAACAGGGTTTTCGTTGGTTTTCACTGCGTTCAATACGAAACGAATGCCTTAGTAGTACCCTAACAAAAGGGCCACGGACCGCACGTTTTCCTTCCTGTTAGTCCTCCTCTAACCCCTTACACACTTACATGCCCTACAATATCACACATGTCGGGTGTCCAGTCGAGAGCTGAGAGATCATCCCGCCTGGAGCGGTGCCCCGCAGATGGAGATAGCTGGATGGTGAGTTCTGACTCCGACTGAAGTCTAAGTAAATCTGAGCTGGATCTCACCATCCAGCGAGGTAAGAACGCCGCCACCTCATAGAAACATGCACTACTTACGGGACTAATTCGAGTTGACGCGCCCGGGAACAGTAGTAACCATTCAATCAAGCAATCAACCGACCATCGCGCGGGGCTGTTTTGAAGTGTTCGATCGCGCAGGTCACGGCAGCAGTTGGTTCGCATGCATTTGATACCAGAAGCGGTTGAGATAGTTATTGCTCATTACGATTCTTGCGCAGTGAAAATTTCGTTGCAAGGGATGTAAATCTGAGCTAAGCAACTGACAAAAGCTGAAAGAAAATTCTACAGCTACTATTTATATCCACTAAAACTTATAGTAAGATTTCAGCAGTCATCTCTGATCTGCAAATATAAAATAAAGATAGAATAATGGATCTTAATATCTAAAGTTGTTACCATGAAACTAAGGTAATTAACTAAATGCATGGAAAAATAACCGGTGCATATTAAAGTATTTGAACTCGTTTTCATGTGTTTCTTTATTTTGCTTATCGTTTAAATAAAACTTTTTATGGTTGATATTTCCATTAAGTACTGAATTTTCAAATATAGTAAAAGAAAGAGTAATATCATTTTGTTAAAATGATCAGAAAGAGAGTCAAATATAAATTTATGAATACTAGAAATATCAAAACTCGCGAATGCAAATGTTGGCTGCTTTATACATAACATTGAAGAGACAAATGTAGAATGTTTTAAATTAGAAGATTTTGAGGCAATGTAGAATGGATAAAAAAATTTACCTAGACTCGGAATAGACCCCGCCACTCTTCCAGTTCGGGAACAGCACCTTGGCTCTGAGCTGTCCTTTGGCTGCTCGATTACCTTCCTTATAACAACACATTTTGAATTAACGCAACTTGAATACGACATTACCTATACAAAAATTAATGTCAATTTAGTTTCATGGGCAGAAATCACGGAAGTCTTTTACTTATGTACTACATTTTTAGCTCTCAATGGACGTTATAATATTTCATACTCCCCAATCAAATGAATTCCATCTTCGTAGTTCGGTCGAGAGAACGTAGTTTTGAAACCCACCGTTAGATGTCGCTTTCGGCAGTGAGGGATGTCCATCAAGCCCGCAGGCCGAGCCATTTTCGACGCGAAATTTTATGTTTCCATGGGAGTACCATACCTTGTAAAAATAGTTTACTTCCAGCACAAGTTTTTCTTTTATTTAACTCGAATACATATGTGAGTGATTTAAAAAAATATTTCTGAGAAAAACATTACGACGTAATAAGTCACAAAACAATAAAGCCTTAGAACAGGGCTGTCAAACGGAGCACGTACGTGCTCGGAACGCACTTGCGCTCTGCAAGGGCATGTAGTGCCCGCGGCAAAGGGAAGTCCGGGCTCCAATTTCTCAGGGTTGCACTGAAGGCAGTCATGGAGGGACGCAAGAAGATATAACAAGTTTCAGTCCGAACGGGCTCTTGATTTCATGTGCAGTGAGTGTGGAGATGTACTTTGTTTGATAAATGTTCATCATTACTCTATAATTTTTTAAGTGGTTTATTACGAGTATTTTCACACGAAACAAATGAACATAGTATTTCTTTAAATGTTTATTTTCAATAATAGTGTTTTTCTGAGATTATGTTATACAATACTTATATTGATTTCTTCAAAATATTCATTTGAGTTATTTGTAATTGTGTTAATAGTTCTCATATATTGCGTTCTCTAACACTAAGTAGAAATGTGAGTTAATATGTCCTTGCTGTAATGATCAATGCTTGTGTAACTGCAGTTTCTGTTTACATGTAAATTTCCATTAAAAGTTGATAAAAATTAATAAATGTCTATGATATACCAACCCGCCGCATTTGTACGAAGTTTTCTCACCCCTGCTTTCCACCTGTGACACAAGTGACTTCGCTTAGCCGCGTGCCCCAAACCTTTGCGAAGGCCATTTGCGTCTTCATTCGTCTGACGGCCCTGCCTTAGAACATGCCAACATTTTCAAATATTTTTGCATTACCTTTATTTTAATTTTTATTGATATTTTCAGATGTTTAATAGCCAATTTATAAAATATATAATTAATTATTTCTTCAAAATTTAGTTAAAAAGAAGGAGCTTTTAACAGCCAGAAGGATTTGTTTTTGAGGATGATAATGACATTTGTACTTTCCACTTGCTACCATACGCTTAATCTGAATAATAGCTCAAAATTGTTATAGTCCTGCGTATAGCAGGCTTTTGGAACTGGTCTTGGCAAGCCAAGCCATGTCCAGTTTAACGGAAAAGTATGCGACTGGTCCAACCTCCTCGTCAGATCACTCGTAATAGTGCATTTTCTCCGCTAACAAGTGAAGATCTTCGCCCGCGAAGGGCGGCGCTGCGAAGGTCGCGTGCGCAAGGGGCGTGCCGGCGCATAGCACGTGCGAAGTTGAACACACGAATTACCTAAAACAGCAGGACACGAACGCAAGGCGTTAGAACGGTCAGGCAGGTTGTTTTCAACGTTTCCATTTTTGCTGCAAGCAAAATAAACCACTACTCAATACTCTGCCCTTTCAGAGCCCCGCTCAATTACAAAAACGAGACATAAATTCTGTTTAACGTATTACAAACCCGGGCTTGTTTCATTAGACTGGAGGATACTGGCGAAACAAATGGAAGGGATTAACAATAATTTAAAATATGGGCAATAACGCTTTCCGAGGAGTATTGAGATAATTTGTAAGATACTTGTAAACATTTTATTTTCACTAGGAAAGAAAGCAACAAAAAAACGTTCTGTTAGCTCCGTTTTTTTTTATTTCACAAGAGTGTATCGCAAATCGAAAAATAAGATGTTAAAATACTTTGCAAAATTGAAGAATAAAAATAGAAGATACTTAGCTGATTTCCTAAACCATCCTACCAAATGATCTCGAACCTAGAAGCCGCTGAGGTGGCTCAGGGCATCAACAGTTGTCACTAAAGCACCTCTGACCAGAATGTCTTTGGGTTCTAGTACCAATGGTGATTGGATTTGCCACATTACCTAGATAGCTGGGTCGAGTTCAGCCGTTGTCTGGAAAATAATTCCAGAGGCCGGGTGCTCTGATCTGTAGTTTTCCGTGATTTCATCGATCAACACCGAGGTGGATGGCAGAACAGTAACAAACGGGCCACGGACCGCGCGCGACCTCTCCTTTTCCTATCGGCATCCTTTGCGTAAACCAGGGATGGCAAAGGTGGTGGTATATATTTCTACTTTTTGTCTTAAAAGTGTGGCGCGATCGACTTGTCATACATGTCGTTTAAGGGGAAAGAAGGGGTGTGAAATGCATACTATGTTTATACACTCTTTCAGTATAAGGTGCATTCCAGCAAGGTATGGGTAGATAAGTAAAATATATGTTTAAAACTATTTTTTATTTTTTAAATCACTTATTAAGTTTTCGAGATGTAGGCTCATGAAGAAAATACATTTCCATACCCAATTTGTGATAGCAGCATTCCGTACATCAGACACAAAACAAAATTCAATTTTCTGACATTTTTTCAAGATAGATTTTTACAAACATATAATGCAATTTAATTTTTTTATCAACTGCAATGTATAAGTTGTTATACTATTTGTTTGTAACTATGACAAAGTTGTTATAAAAATACACAATGTGGCTGATAATTTGAATTCAATATTTCATTTTCGTGCTTTCTGGGGAGGGGCAGGAAAATTTATGAAACAATAATTTTACTTACTTTTTGCTAATCTCTCAATAGCTTGTTGAGTACACCTCGCACTGAAGTATACATATATACGGCTTACATAAAAACATTTATTTAATGGTCCAAAAAACTCACACCCAGGAGAATTTAAAAAAATGGATAATTATTAACAATATTAAATTTCAAAGGATCTACATATAAAGTCAGATTTAGAATCTACTTTGTTGCCTTAACATTAATAAGAAGACTGAGTTTGCATATCTCTAACCAAGAAAATATAATTAAGTGCATATCCTGACAAAGATAATGGGTCTTCAGTATGAGAATCAGTCACAAGAGAATGTTGTTTAATCTTCGTTAGCTTCAAGTATGAAAATGTCAATTCCACCCCAGACATTGCGAGCAATTGACGATCGACCAAAATTGGCCTCGCGATCGACCGGTGGATCGCGATCGACTTGTTGTCCACTTACACTTATACTCTCTTACATTTATATGCACTCTTCTTATACTTAAACTCTCTTACACTTATATGCACTACATAACCAAACTTGTCGGGAGACCGATCAGATTGACCCGGCTGGGGCAGTTGACCTGCTAATGGGAAACTCCTTGCAGCCGACGTTTAGTTCGGCGCAGTATCACATCATCCAGCGAGGAAAGAATACCGCCATCTCACGTGATAAAATATTCACTACACTTGCTGTATTAGTGGCCTATTGGAAATAAACAATGAGTCTCCGAAGCGATTGTAGTTGTGAACTTACAAGTACATGTGTTATCGCAACCGGCTGATGAATGAATACTCTGAATTAATACCCTGACAACTATTAAAAATGTAAAATGTTTATGTTGACTTATGGCAGCATAAATGCATAATCCCACTAACAAGAAAACAGTAATAGCCAATATGCTACCGTTCTCGCACAATGTTTGGCAGCGAATTAGTTATGTCTTTGATAATGGATAATGACATTTCGTGTAAGATTCATGTCACTCAAAGCCAAGTCGCGGGCTCCAAACTACCGCATCTCGTGAAACAAGCCGAGCAAAATAGGTACGAAACATTGTCTCCCAGAACGTAGTGCCTTCGCTGAGCAAGTATCACGCTATCAAAAGTAATTCGTCTTCTGTTGAGAAACTACTTAATTAGATGTGAGTTCAAATCCCTGCCGTACAGCCTCTCGTCTCTCCAAGTTGCGGCGCAGACACATCCTCGAGTAAATATTGTATGAAACAGAATTAAGCGCAACTCATTAAGGGTGTTAATTACTTGCGAGCGGAGCCCGAAACTTGGCGGTCGCTCGCCTCCGCGCGCTGGAGAACGGCCATAAATCGGCGGCGCGTCCGGACTAGATAAGTGATAGCGGCTCATTTCCCGGCGGCGACGGCGGCGGCGGCGGCGTCGCGCGCAGCTCCTTCCTCTCCGTCGCGTCGCGTCGAACCCCGCGCCCCGGAGCCGCGTGAAACGTCGTGGGCAGGGATGCACACCACAAAGCAACAGACACGAGTGGACTGTACACAATTTATTTTGCATAAATATCTACAGTATTTACAGGTTCTCCCTCTAAGGCGTCGGAGCCACCTAACTTCAACCCCCCTATCGACGCGCGCCTTGCCAGTAGGGCAGCGTCAAGTCAAGCAGGCCGACTTGCAACTCGGCATCAGATGTGCCCTGGCAGGTACACTTTCTGCCCTACAGTGGAAAAGAATCACTCAGTCGTGCCCGAACTCATTGGAACACTTCGTGCACACAGCACTCCGTGGATGAAGACTCGCAGTATAACTGCGAGGAAACCTGAAAACGTTAACCTCGGCCAAGCCGTAGCAGAATCAATAGCGCTCCTCTACAATACACAGACCGCCATGGAGGTAAACTCCACCCAACAGCATAAAAGCTAACTCCCCGCCATCGACAGTATGAGACTTCAATACTACAACGGCTTTCTCAATTTGCAGACTTCCTACGACAGTATAGATGCTATAAATGTTTCATCCCTTAACTTGGTCACAGGTGGCCCCCGACAGGTTAGTAGCCAACCTTCATGCAATGGAGAAGTGAATGTGTTTTCCATCGAAAGTGAAACTGTTCGTAAATGGAAACTTCTGTACAAGACGGCATGCAGAGAGTAATGTAACAGAACAACCTCTTAAAAAGTTCACCAGAGACGCAGATTTTCAACATTCAGTGCCGGTTTCAAACAAATTCGGACCTCTACAAAATCTGGACAACCAAAGCAATAGGTTTTTTTCATCGATCCAAATCTCCCGGAAACCTCGGAAAATGTGAAAATACCTTCAATTTATGAAAAATGTGAAAATCCCCGCAAATGTAGCAGAGTTTAATGGGGAAACAAAAAACAACACAACTCCCCAATTCACCCTCTAATTACAATGAAAAACATAAAATTAATTTTACAATCATAGAAAACACATTAAATAGCTCATTCAAACAAAAAAGAACGTTCACTCATATAAAGACCCAAGGAACAAGAAATTATCTAAACTATTTAAGAACGTTCACGTATCCATCACCATATAAATCGCCATCGAACGCTATAAATTCAAACAATCGCAACTCACCACTCATCAATTCAATTATAATTTCCTTCTCTAGCTTTATCATTAACTTACTAATTTCAATCATCCCTTCTTTAATCAGTAATATTAAGAATTCCATTTCGTCAGCTTTCAACAATAACTTTGGTAATGCATCACCATAACAGTAACTTAGTCCTCATGAATTGTAATTCTAATGGAATTTTAAAAAAGAAAGCTGAACTACCCTGTTTATTAACAGTCAACAATATTAAAATAGCCTCAATCACTGAAGCGCATCTAAATCCTAAAGAGAGCTTTAAAATATTCGGATACAACACACAATCAAAGGATAGACCCTCATCAATAGGAGGAGATGTGCTATTCTTAATTCATAATCCTATCAAAACTAACTTACCTATTACTCCAGTTCTTGAGCGCTCAGCGATAAACCTATCAATAAATAACCATATTCACACTCTAAAAGCTCTACATAAGCCATAAAGCTTTATACAAAAAATTTTAATGATCTATTACACCAATCAGTCCCAACTATAATATTAGGAGACTTAAACGCCAAAAAACAAATCCTAAGGACTGTACAATTTCCAATCTAGCTAGTAGGAACATACAAAAAACCATCTCAGATCTTAATTTTAAAATAATAGCGCCAGTCGAAGCAACTCATATTCCAAAACACGTTAACAAGCTACCGGATAACCTCGACATAGCCACATCCAACTCTCAAATTAATTTTTTTACAAACACGGGAACTCGAATCGGATCTTCTCGTAATAATTTCTACACAACAACTCCCCGCTTCTCACTCACCCTCACATACTTTAAACACAAAACAAATCAACTGGAAAACCTGAAAACCATACTATTTCTACATCAATAATCAAAATTCTAAATAAGATAGCAATAGAACAATCAATAATCAGACTAAACAATTTAATATCAAAACACAATGGCTCAATAATAAAAGCTAACCCTCCGATTATATACAAAAAAACCCACAAAGATCTACCTAAAGCCGTATTAACATAATTAAAACAAGATATATTATCAGAAGACAATGGATCAAACCAAAAGTTTTCATCTTTTTAAAAAAAGAACTAAATATCAATCCAATAGTTAAACAGCCAAAATAATATATTCTGGCAATTTACAAGACTAATTCTAAAAAATGCCCTGCCTGACCTCCCTTCACCGGTTCAGATCGGCCGTAACTGGCCCTGCCGACACTCCAACCCGCTAGTCCAGATCGACCCTCCAGGGTCCTGCTAGCAGCATCCCGCCCTCATCCCTGACCGCCGTGCACTTCAAGTGTCGCCAACGCGTTTGATAGCCACTGCAATGTCGCTCTTACTGAGAACAGTCCTCGCCGAGAATGGGCTACGTCAGGTGCATATGTTAGTAATACCACCTCAATAAACTGCTACTTGCCATGACTGGGGATCCCTGTTCTTATTGTTCCCTCTTATCCGACTTAGGCCTTTATGAGAATACGGAAGGAAGGCACCTTCTGCCTTCACCCTACCCAGACCACTACCCTCCCTTGTTCCCAGTTCCACTCCCCTGGTGCCAGACCTCTTCCCCCACGACAATACCTGTCAAATATTTAAACATCTAAACATGTGACTTGTTTTCCTTTTTTTGTACACATTATTAATAGTAATATAATACTGCATTTATCGGTTTTATTCGTTCTCCTCAGTAATCACAAACATTTCGAGTGTGCCAAGAATTCATTTTTAAATGTTTCGAAAAAAACAGAATTCAACTAGTGGTGCTATAGAAAGGCACAGACTTTCCCGTATTAGTTTTCTATTTCCTTCTACCTAGGCTAGCTATTGCGAATTGCCACATACTCGTGCCAGCTGCCATCTATCGCCGCCCAAACTACATATTTTTGACATTTCTTAATTTTTCGGTTTCCAAATGGTAGAACGAAATATTATTAATTTTAAAAGATTGAAGAACACAAAAATCTCGTCCTATATGGCAATTTTCCTTTAAAATTTGTAGCCGTTTTTAAGAAAATAGCGTTTAAGCGCTACTAAAAATGCGAAATTTGAAGCTCATTTACACTGAAAATTTTTGACTTTTCAAAATATTTTATTTGAGGTTATTTCAATAACATACACTCACAAATTTAATAATAATAATAATAATAATAATAATAACAAATTGCTGGTAATGTGCATATTAAAAGATATGAGAGATCTTTCAAAAAAATTGCATTTATATAATTTTTGAACAAACAAAAAATACTCCAAATTGACCTTTACGTCATATTAAAGAGTGTAATTAGCACTATCCGTTACAAAAGTTTGAAGAAGAAATTTGCAGTCATATATGAGAAAATGGCGTTTGAGCGTTTCTGAAATGCGGAATTTTGAGCTACTTCTCACAGAAAACAGTTGTGTTTTCAAGAAACTTTACTTGCCATCATTTAAATCTCATGTACTCGTAAATATAATAATGTGAAAAAATCGCCTCTAATGTAAATATTAACGACGTGAGAGACAAGTCAAAAAAATACATTTTTGCATATTTTTGAAAAAACAAAAGAATAGAGCAATATTGTGTTTTTCTTATCTCATAAAATACATTAGGCACTATACCTACCAAAAGTTTAATGAAAAAATTTGGAGCCGTTTTGAGAAAATCTTGTTTTTGTATTTTTTTAAATTGCACATATTACAGGCAATATTGCGCGAAAACTATTAATATTATCAAAAAAATGTACATGACATTAAAGAAAAAACTTACTATGAAGAATAAACTTTCCGTGAAAATCGGATCTATGCCATCTTAATTAGTGCATTTTACTGTTCTTACAAGAAATTTAAAGAAAAAAATTTGGAGCTGTTTTTGAGAAATTTTGAAAATGTCCAGGGAGCTTCATGTAAAGTACTCCCAAATTTTACAGAATCTTTTTCAAAATCTCAAAGCTTCGACTCAAGCCAGATTCACAGGGGTTTCTTCAATTTGAAAATGGTTTAGATACTATAGTGTTCAAAGACCGTCGGACGGACAGACGTTTTGCTTTCAATTAGTTTTTCGGGATCAAGGACCACAAAAAAGGGGGTTCTGGCTACACCACGTTTTAGGGGATTTTCCCCCTTAATGAAGCAACTGGATTTATCCACTTTTTCGTTATCATGGCCCCGCAACGAATTTTTTTTCTGGTGAAAATTCGCCATTTTTTTTCGCGCAGCATTACATAACTTTTCCTATTCTACGTATATTATTACTCCGTATATGAGCCGTTCCACGTCAAATCGCACAAGAGTTGACACGACATTTTTTAAAATGTAAGATATTTTTTTCTTAATCTGGACATCAAAAAGAGACACGTCATTTTTTTTATTTGCCTTAAAATTGATTATTTGTGTAGTTATGGCTATATTAAATTTTGGAATTTACAGGTACTTCACAAAATAAGATCAATTAATCTCTCTGAATGTACTAAATATAAAAATTTCTGGTTTGTGTCATTTATTACTTTGAAATGTGTATTTTATCCTCTATAAATAAATTTTTCAAAAAAAGTTTTTTTTCATTTTCAAAAATGTATTTTTTTCAAATAAAGTAAAATTTCTATATAAACTCGATGAGATAAAAATTTCAAAAAAATATAGGCGTGTTTCTTGTTCAATTTTCTATAAAATACAACAAGAAAAAAGTGGGCACTCCACACATACAGTTCTAAGAAAATCAATTCTTAGTATGAGGCGCGCTCTGCCTACCCATGCACTAACCTATGTTGCATGCAACCTACGAATGAACCTATGTTCTTAGTGGTGAAGAGCGAAACGAATTGAAATACGAGCCATTCCACGTCAAATCTCACTCGAATTGACACGACTATTTAAAAAAATAAATGACACGAATGTATGGCATTCATTCTGCGACATCAAAAAAAGAGGCACGTGTTTCTTTATTTACCTGAAAATTGTTTATTTTGTGTAGTTTTGCCTATATTAAATTTTGAAATTTACGCGTACTTTGAAAAATATGATTAATTGACCGCTCTGAATGTACTTGACATAAAAATTACTGGTTTGTTTCGTTTAATTTTTTGATATATGTATTTTATTCATCTGTAAATTACTTTCTCAAAAATAAATATTTCATTAAAAAATTTTAATTATTTTTAAAAAAACGAAAATTTCTTTACGAACTCTCTCAGATTAAAATTTGAAAAAATAGGCATATTTCTTGTTTAATTTTCTACAAACATATCAAGAAAAAATTAGGCACTCAACACGTATAGATAAAAAAATATTGTAATTATAGTATTCGGGCGCATGGTTCCTGCCCCTGCACTAACGAATTGTGTCGATCAGTCTTGGATACTAATGCGCACGAACAATAAAAAGAATGGCCCTCTACCTGATTCGGGTTTCAAGAAACATTAGTAAATTTATGTTCACTCTTTCCCCAGAAGGGATGGGTGACAGCAAAACGAATGCTTTTCCTCGTGTCAGCGAAACGAATTTTACTGCGAGTCCCTTTGCGTCCTAGGGACGGGGTGCCCTCCTGACCTTGCTCGTGAAGTACAATCGACCTACTTGTCGAGGGACATGGTAAAATTTTCTCAACATTAGTCGCAATACGCAATACTTATGAAGACAAGAGTGATAGTATCTGTTCTATGAATCGTGTGTACACTGTGCAACATGAGTGGGGTTCAGCGTATGAGATAGATGTTTCAATCCATTTAAACTTTCTGATCACGATTTTTAAAAAAGAAAATCTCCAAGACGCGTAAACCACGATTTGCTGGTGAATTTAAAGGAGTCATTAGATTGGCGAATTTGTGATTCATTTCGGAAGAAAGGGAATCGGCTTCCAAACGGCCTTTTCTTAATGAAGATAGCATCGAGATCAGTGGCTCCCGTGGCATTAACGAAAGTAGCGGAACGTCCAGCGAAATCAAGGAAGTGACAATTTAAGCTCTTCAGATAGTTCGTCAAGTGTCTGCGAAATGAATAAGAGAAGATAAAGAGTTTAATTGCAATAGGAGAAACCCCCTCCACGAAAAGAAAATTGGAACAAAATGGAATCCCCATGAGATATTTTCGAAAGTACAAAGTGCCAACACAGATAAATTTTTTCACATTGAAGATCCTTCGACATCCATCGAAAAATCAAAGATACTATAGTAACTTATCGATACTTTCACTCGATGACATGACGTTGAAAATTTAAAATTTTGACAATTTTTGAAAGTTGGACATACAATGAAATTAAACGACTTTTTGCAGCAACCCAACGCATAATAAAAGTGTGTAAAACGTTGGCTGAAGAAAATGGAATTTTGTTCAGACTGAAGTAAATTCGGTAAGGCATTAAAACTGTGCATTGTGACGAAAGTTCAGGAATTCTATAGTACACGAGTACTTGTATTTAAAGTGAGTTTTGAGGGGCCAGAAAATTTCAAAATGTCAGTCAAAACCTGAATCAAGAATCCGTCATTTAATTATTTATAAATTTATAAATTATTTATAAATATATTAATATTATTTATATGTATATTAATACACATAAATATTATTATTTATAAATTCAACCATGAAGTTTCACCAACCCAAGAAGTACTTAAATTACTGCTTCATCCAAAGAAACCGACGACCAGTAACGCAAAAAACGTCTCTATTGCAGCAATCTAATACACACTGGTTCGTAAAATATTAATATCTTTTAAAGTTACTGAGATCGCACTTTGATTTTGTCTGGACTTATTATCGATACTTTAGTGCGTTTATAATATTTTTTTAAATTTTTAGCTCATCGAGTTTATAAAAATATTCAATTTTCAAAATTTCAGCTTTTTAAAAAAATTGAAAATTCAAAAAATTAAATATTTTGCAAAATCTTAAAAATTAAACATGTTTTTAAGTTTCGAATGGAATTTGAACGGAATTTCTATAATCGGTGTATTCAAATATATGATAGTTTTAATTTAGTGATGGGCGTCATTTCTAGCAAATTTCATTATACAATATTTCCGAAAATAATAAAGTTAGAAAAAAATAAAAATACACGTGTTCACTTATTTGATCCATATAACAAATAGAAAAAATCACAAAATAATTAAAAATATGAAGGTCAAATTTTGGTCTTTTTTGTGCGAGTTGACGTGGAATGGCTCATATATGGGAAAGGAAAAATGTGGTTCATTTGAACTCTAAATATGTTTATTTCTTCTCTATCTTTTGTTGAATGCGAAATCATTAATCAATAACAAAATATCAATCTATCAAGGACAATCTGAACGGAGGTTGTAGCACGTCACCGTGGTTGAAATCTCACATTACGTTTTGTACTAATAATAATCCCTCTCAGTTTAATTATCACTTAAATTTTTCGTTATAAATATTTTATTAACGTCTGGTTAATTTTCATTTTATCAGCCCAAAGAATAAAATATATAAACGTGTCTACAATTCAATTGCTGAGCTGTCACAGAACGGCATCGTTCCATTCTGCATATATTTCGCTGACATAATACAATCTACATCTGCCACAAGCAGTCACATTGTATACCACGAAAATTACAGGAGTCGCCAACATTTGCTGTTAAACCCGTCGCTCTTGAAACGTTATGTTCACGGAAATTCACAATCATTCCCCCGCATCATCGTATAGAGGAACTAGAGGAACAACATAACAGTGATGCATGATTATTATTCGCCTTTAAGGACATAAAATAACCAAGGATTATATCATAATTTATCTTCTTTGAAAATAAAGCAGTGTAACATACAATTGTCCTGAAGAAACAGAAATGCTGCTGACCAAAACCAGACAAAATGGTTTTCCAAAAGTAGCACTCTGCTGAAGAAGAGCAAATTAAATGCTCTCCTATAACACTGCAATAAATCGAATATTTAAACAAGGGAAATATTTTAAAAAAGGAAATGTGAAAAATCATACATTTTATGGCAGGCAGTCTCTTCTTTAGATCCTCTGGGTATGAAAATTGAGTTGGTACGTACAGCATGCCAATAGGAAAAATAATACAATCATACGTTTGCATTTTTCAGTAAAATTCGAAACGGTTTCACTATTTTTTTGTGTTTCCTGAGTTCCAGTTTTTTTAAAAAAAAACAAGGACACTTCTCACATGGGCGGGGGCTGCATAGTTTTCTTTCAATTTCTGCGCGCATTGGAAATTACAAATAAATATTTTTTTAATCTTTTTAAAATATGACGTACGAGAGGTCCTAGATTAAGCTTTTTCATCCATAAACCGAGTTCCGCTTTCAACTTGAACCAACAGCAACATTTTATTATTTACTTTGTTTAATCCAACAATCTGGAAGATACCGCAAATATGCTTTCGTTGAATACAAACAGTTTCATTTTCAATCATGATATTTTTGAAATTGCATACTGCCGACTCACTCGACCGACATGCCACTCGAACTAAACATCGCCAAAATAAGAAACATCTTGAATAATATATCTAAAATAATTATAATTAAATATATATAATTCCATTCCTCAATAGTTCATTTAGTTGAAAGTTTAAAAAATGTTTATAAAAATGTTTTCTGTTTTTTTTATATTTAATGTTTTTCCACAGGATCATTTGGAAACTTTGCGAAATTCAAAAAATTATTTTTCCTAAGCGAATCGATGTAAAACGAACACCAAGAGAAAAATCGAAAGTCTCTCGTGGCTCACATCCACCTACCACGAACGTCCGACATCTCCCCTCCCGGCACAAAATCCTTCCGCACGCAAACGCCTCCTCAAAGGAGCAATTACTTTCACTGGCACATAGCTATTCGCAATATTACCTCGAAAATTATTCTATACTCCTCCTCTCAACTGGAAACCCATCCCGATGACCCGTTTTAAACTTTCGAAGGCACATTTAAACAATATTCACTAAATGGCTTTCATAAAACAATTTTACCATCAGAATTTTAGCACTTTTGATGTTACATTTATTTTAAACTGTTATTACATGCAATTACTTTTTACCATGTGGATTGTGCCATCACTTTTCCCTGAAAGGAAAAGTGTATCACGGCACCACGAGTTTGGAAAATACTGTAGTAACAAACTTTCAGAGATCACGAATCTGCAATGCAAGCCTCTGAAAGCAAAACTTGCTTCTCGGAAACTGGATCGTTGTAATCAGAAACCTAGGAAACACTTACGCACTAAATGTGATGAGACCGGAAACACGAGGCAGACCGCCGTGCGCCGAGCACGCACGCGCCCGCCGCATCCCGCGCAAGCGAAACTACCCTGCGTCACGCGAGCACGCACACAGACGCCATGCGAGTGCCTCGCATGAACGAACCCCGATGTAATTTCCTCACCGCGCTTTCTCCGAAGCTCTGCTTTTGCATTCTGTAAAATAAATCTTTATAAAATCCTATTATACGACTTATATATCACGCCGGGAGGCTACCGCGGGTGGCCGCTGCCAAGAGGAGTCCCAGCGGAGGCGGAGGCGCGGGTGGCGGGTGGAGATGGAGTAGGGGCGAAGGAAACGGCAAGCTGGTTTCGGAATGATGGTGGATGTAAAAGAGGAAGAAGCTGAAGTAAAGACAATGTGAAAACGAAGGTGCTGTTAGTGAAATCCAAATGAGATTCCGAAGAGATGAAGTTGACTGAAAAAAAAGATGGAAAGAGTATTGAAGGAGTCGGACATGGAATTTGAAAGTGTGGGAAAAGGGAGAAATCGAAGAGAAAAGATGAGGGTGAAGATAGTGATCGAAGGGAATCCGGAAAGCAGAGAAGCACGTTATCCGAAAGGAAGGAGCGTAAAGGGCACACATCACAAAGACAAAGGCTGTGTAATTGGCAGAGGTTTGAAGGGAAAGTGTATGTGTTTATTGTAAGTCATAAAAAGAAAGGGTTCAGAAAGTCGAAAGATAAGGGGATAAGAATTATATACATTGCGGGAGAGGATACAGATGGTGGAAGCGACATTAGTAGAAAGTAGATAACATAATGTTTGATTGTTACTAATTTCGAGCGCTTTAACTACTGTGGTCACTGGTCCCGTAAGTGTGGTGTATGTTTATTCATCGGGAGGTGGCGATGGTCTTCCCCCTCTGAATGGCGACATTCGGCGCTGACCTACCGTCAACTAGCAGGGTTTTCCCCAACCAGGTGTATCTCACCAGTGGGGCACCGCCTCAGCCGGGACAAGCTCTAAGCCTCCGACGTGTTCCAGGCATGTGTAGTGTAGTGCATGTTAGTGTAAATGTGTGTGTAATGGATGAAGGACAGGACAAGGGAGAAGGAAAAATTGGTGAACGGTCCATGGTCAATTTGTTAGGGTACTACTCCGGCATTCGCCTAATATTGATCGGAGAAACCATGGAAAACTATCAGTGCAGCCGGCTGAAAGAATTCTCCTCCAGACAGCGACTGAATTCGACCTAGCTGACAAGCGAACTGTCGAAAATTCCGGACTCGAACCTAGGACCTACGGTGACATCAGTTGCTGCTCCGAGCCATCTCACTCGGTTAACATAATGTGAAAGAGTGCGATGACGGAAAGAACCAACTGGGAAGGTGGCAGCTGTTACGTTAGAATGAGTTGATTCCAACGGCGGAAGCGGAAGGAGGTAGTAAAAGAGAGGAAGACAGGAGATATAAGAGAGATGGCCAAGAGGAAGGCGAGGATGTAGATAAACAGGCGGAGGAGACGATGAGGACAAATGCAACGCTGGCGGCGGTGCCAACGGCAGAGGTGGCGTCCGCCATGCAGGATTGCTCTTTGCGAGTGGTGGTAGGTGGAGAAGGTAGGGGGAGCAAAGGGAAGCTCCGCTGTGCCCCGCCCCCTTGCCGCTCCCTGTCGCCGGCGCGGCGCCAAACCGCGCGCGAGCCTCGGCGCAGCTGCTGCCTCCTCCCCCCGCCGTCACTGCCATTGCTGCCTTCAACACCCCCGCCACGCCAACCTTGCCACCGCCCTCCACTGTTTCTTTCATCCCTGCCTGACCAACCGCCTCCATTCATCTTGTCCCGCCGCCTTCACTATCTCTGCCTCATCACCTCCACCATCTCTTCTCCTCCTGCCGACCTTACCATCTCCACCACACCTTCCACCGCAACTGTCCCCGCCACGCCGTATCCCTTTCTACCCCCATCGCTACGTCTATCGTATCCGGAGACTCCCTCACCCTTTCCATCCCCGTATCCGCTTCCCCGCTGTCGCCGTGCCCACGCCCCGCCGCCTCCCTCCCCAACTCCATCTCCGCCACCGCCGCCGCGCCCCCGTCGCCGTGCGGGCAGGCCGCCCAGGTCGCGCCTCGGTTTCCGCTCGCAATTCCGCCCGCGGTCTCCGCCCGCGCTCTCAGCAGCGCTCCGAGTTTTTACCGCCGCCACCCACCCGCTTACGCGTCGATCCCAATACGTCTTCTTACTCCTTGTTTCGCGATTTCACCACATGCAATCCGCCCAATAACTTGTTCCATTGTTTCCTCTCCAGGTTTCCGAATTTCCACTTCCATCTTCAAAGTAATATTTCTCAACCGTTGCTTACTTTCTTACACATTATTCTTTTTTCTTCAAGTTTCTTACGATTTGTTTGCCATCATATCACGTCCTAATTCTGGCATTACTTTTCTGGCATATGTGGTCGAGATTTTAGTCGCATTACACACACATCCGTACATACTCGTGCGAACGTTTAAACATTGTGATGGTTACACATTCTTATATACATTTTCACTTCTATCTGGGAAGAGCCAGTCAAGAAAGCCGTGAAGAAATAAGTAACGAGTAACAAGAAGTATGTATTCTCGAAACAATCACAAGTTCGTAACAAAACATATTATGCAGAGTCAACATTGCAGACCTGATTTAGTCTATGTTTTTAGCATATGCAAAACAAAACTATCATCAATAAACTATAATACAACTGCAAGTATTTTTATAATGGAAACCATTTAGAATAAATGTAACGTTTCGGCAATTATTGCCATTATGAAAAGTATAATTTACAACTTTCTGATTCATCTTATTTCCTTCGTGTTTTTCATCAAAATATTATTATACTCACGGCAATGTATAGAAAATATCAATAATATTCAATGATATTTTTTGAGTTACCTACTTTCGAAAACCGTCTAAAAGCTTATTTAAAAAAAATTCCCACCGTCTACAGATTTCCCCACTGTAACATTTCCTCGCGACCTTCTTCTTTAACCCCATTTCTTTAACCAGCGCCCCTTTTCTCGCGCTGGCGCTGCCCCCTGACCCTACACCCCGGGCTCCCCTGGGCAGGCTGATGCGATTAAGCGGCAGGTCGGGTCATTGGCCTCGGGGGCCCGTAACCTTTGGCGGCGCGGGGCGGTGGCGGCGTTCCAGCCGGAGCGCGACGGGGCGGGGAAGAACGGGCCGGAGCGGAGCGGGGCGGGAAGGGTGGGTGGAGAGGGGGGAGGAGGGAGGGGCGGGGCGAGGCAACCGCGTTATCACCTTGCGACCACCTGCCGACGCGCCCCTTCCGCCCGGAGTCACGCTCGATTTCGTGGCTTATCGGCCCTGAAGGGAATAGGCCCAGCAGAGCCGCGCCGCGCCGCCAAAAGACGCGCTTGAGTGGAAAAACGCGCCACGCCGTGAGACGCCGTGTGGGAATAGTGATGACACGGCCAAACGCACCAACGCAGGGATGCCCAGGCGGAGGACCGCACTAGATTCTAGCGAATTACCGCGATCAGCGTGTAGTAAATCAGCACATGAGATGAAAACATTTCTAAAGCTAATTTTTAATAATGCTGAAATAATTAGTGTGTGCTGTAGTGGTCAGGGCTCTGAGTTTTCACCTTGCTGTAACAGACTTCAAATACTGGTCTAATCCAAGTTGAATTTGCTGGTGGCCAAAGTAGGTTCGCGGTTAATATTTCTGAGGTTCTCTCGTTGTCCGTTTGTGTTCATCAATCATATCATCATCACACTAATCACTCCCAAGGAGGATCGTGACACGGATGGCAGTCAACACTAGACGATCACCGGACTAAGTCTCGCGGCCCACTCAGTCGTTACCCGCGTGGTTAGAGGCGAGTTAGGTTCGTGTCGGTTCAAGCAACCCACCGTTGGGCCCTGGCTTCGCCTTAAGGAGGTTGGGTAGGAGTTGGGGGTACTCGTCCACAGAAGCCGCGGAGATTACCTCCGTCGGGTCTAGTTGCTTCGACCAGTCGTTAGGTGAAGGTGCAGCATGGGGAGACGGGATGTGGGAACCGGAGCGGGGCCGCGATCTTGAGATCAGGGTAACCCTGCTAGTGGGGCTCTTGGCTTCGCCGTGGCAGTGGCCCGATACTCTGGGCAAAGAGGAGGACTTGGTGTCCCGGCGCATGTGAGTGGAGCGTTGTCATACAGGCAAACACTGACTCCGGTACTACGGAATATACATACGGAATGTGTTTGCTGCATCGCAAATACCAGAGTACTATTTCAACTGCGTAGCTACTAATTGAATAAATTAAGTTCAAACTGTTCAAAAAGTAACTGTACACACTGACTGGCGACAAGGCAACGATGCTGAAATTTTCACAGGCATTCCCCCCAAATCCGGTACGAAGTCTTGACTATCTTCGTAGATCAAATGGTATAACTGAGAGCATGTAGGAAGATTCGTGTTCGATTACCGGCCGGGGCAGTTAATTCTTCGAACAATTGAAACATCGCTTAATAGTATTCAATGGTCGAGAAAAGAAAGATTGGTCACCCCTGAGACTATCAGACCCCCTCGTCATCAGCGATCTGACGGTCCCTTTCCGTTCTTCACCATTATACTCGTACGCACCCTCCCACGCTGCCTTCCAGTCCAGCACCGAATCTTGTTACATTATTTACGCGACGCCAGTTATGTATGTAAACAAAAGGCGCAAAGATGAGAGAAAGCACACAAAAGCACTTTCGAATGTGAGGACATGCTGCTTAACAAGTTACACGAAACCAACGAAAGAATTCTCGGTATCGTTCTATGCGATACTTACAATAGCAGCAATAACAGTAGATGCCACATTCTCCTCTCTGTCACGTACGATGAAGGAAACCAGTTCTGGCAACTAACAACTTTGTGCAAACTCTGCCTGAAGAGCACTGGACGAAAAGGGGCCCCGATCTAATCTCAAACGGGAGTGTCAATACGGAATGAATTATTAATCATCAATCAATAAGAATCAATTATTATCAACTTTTTTGTGGAGAGTCCAATAAGGCAATAAGCAAACACAAAGTAGCAATTCATCATCAAACTATTGACTTCAATCCTTGCCTCTTCAGGCTTTTCTTTTCAATATTTATAATAATATTATACAATACGGTACACACTTTATTTCTAGATTCGCGAATATTATTAACTGTTTAACTTTTACAATAAAGAATACTGGACCCTGAAATAGTATGAAAAGAAACTCAAAAGTGCTGTCCCGTGATCTGAGTATCTTCCGCAGAAGTTGATACGCAGTAGTTGGTTCTAGGCCCGAACTGGACTGTGAGATTATCGGAAGAGGAAAAAGAAAAGGGAAGAAGGCAGAGGAGGGACAGAAAGGGGATGAGCAGAAGAACTAGAAGAAGAAATCAGATAAGGGGCCCCGCTTCGGATAAGGAGCTCCCCGAAGGCGGATACGAAAGAAAAAAGTGATAAAGAAGAGAAAGAGGATAAGGAGGATTAACAGAATATGGAGGAAAAGGATAAGGAGCGGGAGGAGGAAGAGGAGGATATGCAGGAGAAAGTGGATGAGGAGGAGAGGTAGGAGGAGGAGGAGGAGAAAAGAGCAGATTAACCGTCGACCAGAAGCGATGTGTAAATGCGGAGTCGTGGGTGCTGCGGGAGCGGGGCGCGGGGCGGTGGCAGCGCGCCGCATACGTAAGCCGGCGCCCGCGGCGCATCGCGCGTCGTTGCCGTGGCTCAGCGAGCATCGCCGTCCGCAGCCAATAACGGCCGCTCTCCGCTCGGATAAGCCGATCGGAACCGCGAGTAATCTCGGATAATCCCCGTCTGCGCGCGCCGCGAATTCCGACACCGAGCCGCTGCCCGTGCCTCCACCCCGCACCCACCTTCCCCTCTCCATCACCAGCCCGCCCCGACTTCCCCCCGTGCCCCTCGCAGCCGCCCCCGCCCCCGCCCCCACCTTCGTACTGGCCGGCGGCGCGGCCCCGATTGTACGGCGACAAGCGCCCGGAGGGCACGGCGCGATCCACTCTGTGCCCGGAATATGGAGTCACTGTGTTGACACAATTATGTAGATTCGCGGATACGGTATGAGCTTTGCTGGTACATAAGGAGACAACTTCTAACCTCCCCCCCCCCAAGCTATCGTTTAGTATTTTTAACTATGGAGAATCCCCACTGATTCATCGTATATGATACCTTAATATTAATGGCAACCGAAATAGAAGAAATTAATTCTTTAACTATAAGTTACTCATTTCTTCACAAACGTTTGTAGAACATAAGATTCTGAATGAAGACAGAGTATTTTTAAATTTATTCGGTAAATTTTGGAATTTGGTAATTAGAGGGTTGTCGTACAAATTTTCCGATTCGACTTATTCAAATTACAACGAATTCATTGGTGAAAATACAGGAATAGGTCTAACTAGACCTGTTTGTAGAGAAACTGACCATTCTCTGTGAAAGGATAAACTTGGGAATGTGTCGTGCAATTCAATTTTTACTTTTTAAACAATATGTTATTTCTAATACTTTTAATGTTAATTCTTCGAGTAGCAGGAAAGCTAAAAAAGTACTCTTTTCGAATGCGAAATGAAATAAGTTGGATGCGAAGTGTTTGAAATGTGCAATTTTATGCAGGTAATGAAAGATATTCGAATGCAATTGTTCTAAGTCTGTTTCATTTGGCAATAAATGTCCCAGAAAATGTCAGTGCAAATTTTAGGATACTCGTCAACAAATGATGGTAATAATTCTTCATTTACAGGAAGGAACACTGTACAAGAATGCAGTGCATAAAGCTTCCAAGAGAAATTGAAACGACAAATTTTACTTCAAGAATTTCGTAAAGTGACAATCACTAATAACCCTTAAATTAATCAATGACAGGCAATATCCAGAACGCCGAGCAAATTCTAGAAATTCCACCGTGCTTTCTTAACGACGAATTCCGACGTGGGATCTAAATTCAGACATTCCACCGCGTCGTGTGGATCTGAATATTCATCGTAGAATTTTATCAAAACGAAGCAGTGGGTCGCGCTCTTGACAGGAAAAATAATACGTAAGAATATTCAGGAAAGCGCGGCAATAAACCAGTCGCTGCCCATCGTGCCAAATCCCCTGTCGCGACAGGCAACCACCGCGCGCCAGCGAAAGAGTTTACTTAGGGGAATCCCTTACTCGATGGCAACAGTCGGCGATCTCTCGGTATCTTTCGATAGGCCTTCGAGAAGGGAAAACTGAAGCTCAAGATACTAAGACGACAAAAATACTGGTGTCTATGTGAACCAACATGGCGACAAATGAATTTTTAAGTTCAAAGCGATCAAATCCTCGAAAACTTTGCTTTTTGCTTGGCCCTTCAAATAAACATGTGCCCTAAACACTGCCTTAAAGGAAGTAATATAAAGCCTTGTAACGGTATTATTTAAAAATGTATTTATGTGGTGAGTCTTCAAAGTGAGACTATAAGAACACGTGTGAACGTCGTTAGATTATCTATAAGAACAAAGGTTCAATACGAAGTTTGTGATAACAAACGGACGAGATCATAAAGACCGCAAGACGGCGTGTGAGGTTTACATTTTTTGTAATTTAAAAATGATCATTTTAAAGTTTCGAAGTAAACGTTTGGTAATATTGTAACTTGAATTTCCTTGATAAACCCTGACAAAGTTTCCTCTTTGGTGGTTTTGTCTGAGATCAATAGTCTAATGCGTTGGTATCGATTATTTACAGACATGTCGGGGAATTTCGAAGCAAGTATGCTAGAAAAATATATTTTAGTGTCATTGTTAAGGAGGTGGAAGCCGTAGGATGTACTTCAATACCTTGAAAATTTGAAATTACTTATAATTAAAGACCGGATTTTCGTGCAGTAAAACTCTCTATACCGTGCAATAAAAGCAACAAAACGTGCAAAAATATGCAATAAAAAGATTAAAACTCTGCAAAACCATATAGCCTAAAAACTCCAGTTTATCCACTTATCAACTTATTTTATATTTCGGATGTTATTTTTAGGGTGAATTAAATATTCAGAAATACAAAAATTGAAAAATACAAATATACGTTCAGAAATCAAAAATAATTAAGATACAGAAGAAATGTTCTTAATTGTTTTACAATAATTTACAATTATGTTTGTGCTTGGCTCGACAGCCCGCCTGCGGGTCATGGCCTACCAGCAGCGTCCCAGCCACGCGACTATGGGATAAGGGGCTACATTTGGTAAGCTCGAAGACATCCCCACGCCGTGTTCTGGTCTTCTCAACCTGAGAAGTGAATTTTCTCGTCGTCACAGAGCAACATACACTGTGACGTTGCAAGGAAAGTGCACACTATAAAGTTGCCCGACCGGGAATCGAACCCGGGATCACGTAATGGAAAATAAGGACGCTGACCAACGGGCTAAGCCGCCAGGGCACAACAATGTATATTTCCAAATTATTTTCTGAGAAATTATTATATCTTCTGTCAACTAATATGTTTCAGACAGGGAGCATTTCGTTCTACATTTACATTTGTGTGCTGAGAGTCACTCTAACGTACGAGCATATGCACGCAGCTAAAAGCGGTTAAAAACTGCGTTTATTCTCTTTTGACTTCCCAGTACATAATCTGTTCCGAGAATTTCGATGTGCAACGCAATGCACTTGCCATCAAGCTTCGCGCCCGAACGTACCGTCAAATGTGACTTGCGCATGCAGCTTCGTTCAGCGAAGACTGACACAACGGATATATGATCCGATTGGGACCCAGACCCAGAACATGGCGTTGGCTGAGAGGCCGCAACCTAGGGCCGCGGACCTAGTTTGTGCTTACTCCGCATATCTGTGCAGCAGTAACTCAGAAATATTAATTAGACAATAGGCAGGAAATTTATAGACACACAGTTCATAGGGCAATAAAATGCGGAATTAATACATATTAAACGGTTTCATAGACCACATGAATGCATTACTGGGTTATGTCATTAATTTTTAACTTTCCACGTACGTACGTATATACGGAGTAATATACGTAGTATAGGGAAAGTTATGTAATGCTGTGGAACATCGATTTCGAGATTTCAACGGAGATACACGTTTTGGAGTCACCTGATACTGAAAAAGTGGGGCTTTTCAAAACGTCCGTCCATCCGTCCGCGTCTGTCTGTCCGTCCGTCTGTCTGTCTGTCTGTGAACAACACTAGCGCATAAAATATGCGATTTCTTCCATAACGAATATTCTCCGGTCCACTGCATCCACAACGAGGCGCCTCGATTTTGAAAAACTTTCTTCAAAATTTGAGTGTACTTTACATTAAGGCCCCCGGATATTTTCAAAAATTTCTCAATAACGGCTCCAAATTTTTTCTTTAAATTTTCTGTAAGAATAGAGTAGAATACACTTATTAACGTGGCATAAGTCCGATTTTAGTTAACTCTGAATCTTCGAAAATTGCAAAAGTTTGAAATTTTTTCAGCGTTTTCCTATTAGTACAAAATTGAAGATAGAGATTTTTCCTTCAAATAAAATGTGTTGTCCAAAGTAAATTCTTTCATTGAGGTTGTGTATATTTTTTAAAAATTTTAGTAGTTTTTGCGCAATATTACACGCAATATTTGAAATTTTAAAAAATTACAAAAAACAGATTTTCTCAAAAACGGCTCCACATTTTTTCTTGAAACTTTAAACGTTGGTAATATTTACATTAGCGGCGATTTGTTGACATTATTATATTAATTAGTACATGTGCTTCAAATAATGTCAAATATAGTTTCCCCAAAACTGAAAAGGTTTCCGTGAAAACTAGCTCAAAATTCTGTATTTTCAGAAACGCTCAAACGCCATTTCCTCAAAATGGCTTCAAATTTTTTGTTCAATTTCATTTTGGGATATTTTTTGTTTTTTCAAACATTACACCGATGTAGTTTTTTTTAATGTGCCCTCATACCGTTAAAATGCACATTTCCAGCAATTTGTAAACAGTGTTGAATTTTTTAGTGTAAGTGCTTCAAATGACTTCAAATGATGTTTTTCGAAAACAAAAAATGTCTGTGAAAATAGCTTCAAATTTCGCATTTACAGTAGCACTTAAAAGCCATTTTCTTGAAGAATTGAAGGCTCCAAGTTTTTCTATGAAAATTGACATTTAGGACAACATTTAACTGTTTTGTTAATATTCTTAAAATAATAGTTTTGTTGTAGAAAGTATTGTAGAGGCACCGACAGCCCCTAGATCTGCTCCTTAGGTAGCTGGTTGCAACCTGGAGTAGATTGTATTGTGAGCATCATAATAATAATAATAACTCATAATAATAAAATAAAATAATAATAATAATAATAATAATAATAATAATAATAATAATAATTCACTATCCCCTCTGCTTTTTGCATTAGTTTGATCTCACTATCTAGACAGTTGTCGCAAGCTGACTTTGGTTACAAGCTCCATGGTGATGAAAGGCCAGTATCACATTTGTTTTACATGGACGATCTGAAAGTGTTTGCTAAGAATGAAACGATTCTCTCTCAAATGCTGTCTGTCGTGAATGACTTTAGCAATGACATCTGCATGAAGTTTGGTCTTGACAAGTATGCAAAAATCAATTTAAAAAGCGGGAAACTCACAACGTCTGAGAACAATGAAATTGATACGCACACTGTGATTCACGATCTTGAGCCAGGTAAAACTTATAAATATCTGGGCATTGAAGAATGTGAAACCATTTCGAACGACAGAATGAAAGAGAGAATTTGTAGGGAGTATTAGAGGAGAGTGAGACTGGTCCTGCAGTCCGCTCTGAACTCAAGGAATAAAATATCTGCAATAGGTAGTTTGGCGGTACCTGTAGCCTAATACAGTTCTGGACTAGTGGACTGGACTGAGCAAGAAATTCGCACCTTGGATCGAAAAACCAGAAAACTGCTAACAATGCATCATGTTTCCCACCCTCGAGCTGATATACATAGACTTTATGTGTCACATAAGGAAGGAGGAAGAGCCCTCAGACAAATTGAGGCCTCCTGGCACAACGCAATAGTCGGGTTGGGGAAGTATGTAGTCAGCCATCAAGATGACCCTCTAATGGAGGCAGGTCATGAAATCTGACCGAAGAATGGGAAACAGAGGCATTGTTAGTGTAGCAAGAAAGCATTGCGAAGAAAACTAGGCAAGACATGTCGAATAACACAGACACTGAACTTCTGATGCTGCTAAACATGAAGTGTGAGACACAAAAAATATTAAAGAAATCGTGGAGAGACAAACCACTCCACGGGCAATACCTAAAACGAATGGACAAGGTGCAGATCAATAAAGATCAATCATTTATGTGGCTTAAAAGGGAAGAATGAAGCCAGAATCGGAAGCACTTGTAATAGCTGCGCAAGATCAGGCCTTGAGAACACGACATTATGATAAAGCGGTTCTCAAAATTTCCCAAGATGATAAATGCCGCATTTGCCAGGAGCAAGTAGAAACCATTGATCATATTGTCTCAGCTTGTCCAATCCTAGCAGAGGCCGAATACCTGAAAAGACATGATAGGGTGTGTAGCTACCTTCACTGGCAGATCTGTACCGCCCTCGACGTTCCAAACACATGCCCCAAGTGGTACGAACACTCACCGAAACCGGTGACGTCTGTTGGATTGTGTACTATCTTGTACGACCAACAAATTCAAACTGATCGCACGATAGCGGCAAACAAACCGGATATAGTTATCCGGGATTTGGCGAAAAAATCGTGTTTACTTATCGATGTTGCTGTACCTTGCGATCAAAACATCGTTACCAAGGAGGCAGAGAAACGTCTTAAATACAAGAGTTTGGAAATCGAGATCAGCCGAATGTGGGGCGTAAAAGCACAGGTCGTCCCGATAGTTATCGGAGCTCTGGGATTTGTTCCGCAAAATTTGAGTAAGAACCTGTCTAAACTCCCTGGTAATTCAAAAGACTGGGAAGTGCAAGAAATAGCTTTATTTAGAACAGCCCACATTCTGCGTAAAGTATTGTAGAGGCACTGATAGTCACCGGATCTGCTCCTTAGGTAGCTGGTTGCAACCTGGAGTAGATTGTATATTCAGCCGACTCATAACATCTTCAGTCGTGATGTAATGGAAAAAAATTAATAATAATAATAATAATAATAATAATAATAATAACTACTTACTAAATTCAGGTGTCTTCATACCAACTCATCTATTAAAAGACTATATCTACCCCGAATAGCAGGAGGAAAGGGACTACTAAACATTGAAAATCTCTGCAGAACGCAAGAAACAAAAATGAAGCAAAAGTTACTCTCGTGTGAAGATCAAATAATGAAAATAGCTGTACAAGCAGATGATGGTTATACCCCCCGTAAACTTGAGTGCCTTCCGCCCAGGATCAATGGCAACTGCAGCAGAATCAACACCAAAGGAGACGGTTCAAAGAGATCTAGAAGAATGGCAACAAAAGGCAATGAAAGGCAAATTTCCCAAAGCTATTCATGAACCGCATGTTGAAACACCATCGTCGCTGCAATGGCTACCAGACGGCTATTTATACCCAGAAACAGAGGGATTTATAATGGCAATCCAAGATAGGGTATGCCGAACTAGAAACTATGAAAAACATTGCATGAACATGCCCGTTGTTGACAAATACAGGAAATGCGGCACCAGTGGTGAAACAATAGAGCATATAATGGCCGGCTGTACTGCACTTGTCGACAGCGCTTACTTGGGCAGACACTACCAACTAGCTAAGATGGTCCATCAATAATTGGCTCGCAAGCATGGAATGTTAAATAGTGGAGCTCCGCCGTATTAAAAATACAATCCACAATCCTGTAATGGAAGCAAATTATACCATCATTATATTGGGACAGACCCCTTATTTACAGATCAAATTGTGGATTTAAATAGACCTGATCTAGTTTTGATTAAGAGGAATAAGAAAGAAGCTATACTTGTTGATATTGCCGTACCATTGACACACAATCTAAAGAAAACAGAGACCGAGAAAATAACTAAGTATGAAGATCTTGCTCTGGAAATAAAACAAATGTGGAAACTACAGAGTGTAAAAACATATCCACTTGTTATTTTGGCTGAAGGTGTGGTCTCAAAAAATTTCAGGAAAAATCTAAAACAAACGGGATTACCTCAACGAATCCTAAACTACGGACAGAAAGCAGTGATCCTGCAGACATGTCATATAGTTCGCAACTTCGTGAACTAACACAAATGAGGCTCCCGTATTGGTCTTGAGAGTCAGAGTGAAATCACACTCCTCAGTGACTGAGCTCTTTCCTATTCGTGGCAGGATTGGGCAAATTGAACCCAGCACAAGCAGCTGAGAATCAAAAGATGTGATAATGATAATAATAATAATAATAATAATAATAATAATAATGATAATAATTCCTTCGACGCGAGGTAGAAAGAGTTCGTCAACTTCCATTTGAATCTCGTGCACCGTTGAGGAGAACATACGAAAATACCAAATTTAAGACAGCGAATTCTGTGTTAAATAAAGTGTTACAGACCCCAAGGAGATATCTACATATTACTGAAATCAATCACATCGTGTATGCAACTGGAAATCTGGTATCTGAGACAGTGGCGGCCCGTGCAGGGGGTTCAGTGGTTCAGTGAACCCCCCATAAAATTCCATGAGATCAGAATTTTTTATTTCTGTCGAATGAGGTGTTTAAATTTTTTTTGTGTTTTTTAGTCGGGCTCATCAGGTAAGAAATCTATCAAAAATTCAGTTGACAGCGCGAATGTCTGATGCGCCATGACAGCGCCGCGTCATGCCTCCGCGCAGCGGGCTATAAGGGGACAAGTTTAAAATCTCCCTTTTGGGAGGTGCTTACTTTCGCGGGTTTCTCCCACCGCTGTTACTGTGCCAGAATATCTGACCTACTGCGCGGACGCGATTCGTCGCCCTCCCCCAGCAAGGAGGAGCCATAAGTCATTAATGTCACTGCAGCCTTCGCTGTGGGACGTCATTGTCGTTCTCACACTCAGAGGAACTGCCCCACAAAGACGCGATAATTTTGTCCACTTTTGCTTTCGTCGACATTGTCTGTTTTCATATATTCTTCTTCGATTTTCTTAATGTGTTCACAACACTTATTCCATTGATTTGGGCAATATTTAGAAAATAATATTCGGCATACATTTTCTTTAACTCATAGACGGGTACCGATGCTTTCTTTCGTAACATGATTCCTAATGGAACTCCAAACTAAATCGATGGAATTGAGATCGGGATGGTAAAGAGGGAGATTGATGTTCAGGTTATATTACCTGCAAACGGTTGTCCTAGTGTTAGAAACAAATACACGCAATATTACGCCTGTGAACTTCACTTGAAATTAGGCCTACGCTAAGACACGCCACGCTGCACAGCACTCGAAGACGAAATGGACAGGACTGAGGACCAGGGACGATGCTTACTATATATATGTTTCTTTTACTAAATTTTAATACATTAAGAGTCAGCGTTTGTGCACAGACAGCTGAAACTGTTTTGATTTGGATGGCTGACTCTTTTACTGCTGCACGTTGGGCCCACGAACAAAGCAGACTGTCTATGCGTTCAGACCCCCCTCCCCTCGACCGGCCACGCCGCCTGGCGCGCAGAGCGACTGAGAGAGCGATATTTTCAGGGGAAGTGATCGGTTGATGGTGGGAGTCACCCTTCCTCGCGCATGCGCATTCGAAGGGAGCTTTCAAAGTTGCTGGCCTGTAGGAGGTTCACAGCGTGTTAGAGAACGCCGTGAAATGTGGCGAGGAGAGGCGGGTGGCAAGAGGGGGATATGCGGCGAATACATGGCTCGTGCGCTGGTCCCCGCGCCAGCTCATGATCCGAAGACCACCGAAAGGAGCCAAAACTCCACGACCGTCACAAAGGCTTCTTCATCAAGAAAGAGCAACAGAGAATTCCAAGCTTTCTTTGCCGAACGAAAACTCGTGCCAACTAAATATCATATTCTGTGTTTTATAAAACAGTATTTGTGCTGTATCCTCTTCAAAAAAAGATATGAAATAGATTTAAATAATTAAAGAAATGCGAGTTCAATGTATTACACAAATATCTTTATCTTTGAAATTCTCTAATTCTTTGCTTCATTGTTATATTCAAATGTTTCCTATTCTGTTAGCTGTGACAAATGTTTAAATATCTCTTCTGCTGTTACGTAGGCAGTGCAGGGCCCTGGTAGGGCCAGTGCTGGTCGACTGAATGCGAGTGAATTCGTACTATACCGGGATGTGAGTTATGAAAGGTTTTGTGGTAACGCGAATGTGTACGTGTGTGTGCTTTCGTATTCTAATCGAGTTATCAAGAAAGATAACAGTACTCCACTTTTAATATAAAATTCGAGAATCTTAGTGCCTCGTTTGATCGAATACACATGTGCATGAAATTCAATGAACGAATATAGATTGACTGCTCTTACCTTGTTGAAAAGGACAGAGTAAATGAAATTAGAGACTTCATTGAGAAAGTATTTGATATATTCGCGGACAAGAAAGAAATAAGAATGAACTTCCAGTACAAGCAGCACTGCTGTTGATTTATCTAGATTATTAACAGGCGTTTTACTGAAAGGTATGTACAAAAGCTATTGATTGTCTTCCAAAAATAATTTATTTTAATTATAAGTATATATTTTATAATCTATATCATAAGAGTTTTTCAAATGACGTTTGTCTTGTTGCTTTTATTATCTTAGACTTTGGCGTCCCTGAGTTTTAAGATTCTAATCCTTGTGAACCCCCTGTGATTATGAGCACGCGTCGCCACTGATCTGAGGTAATTTTGGGGCCAGCCAAGAACACAGACGTCCGACAGCAAAACAGAATAAGGAGCCCTGTAACCCCATGGACGAAGAGAATTATGAAACGGATAACCGACACTGAAAAATCACTCTTAACTGGGGCATTTTCTTAATCAACGCATACCTCTAAAGTTCAACAAAAAATATTCAATGTTGAACAAAGATATCTAATTGAAAATGACCCAAGCAGGCTAATGGTAGTACAAAAGCTAAAGAGAAAATTCAAGCATGGGCTCAACGAGTTAGACGATACAAACGAAGAATAGGTGTTCAAGAGATTCTATCGGAATCTGACTGAAAAAACCGAATGGCAATGCTGTCACTCCTTCAAAAGATCACGTCGCAGCATTTTGGTTTTGGAATCTGGGAGGAGATCAGATCCTACAACAAAGACCATCTTGGCTTCAATCTGAAGTTGATGCTCTTGATGAACTTGTGGAAACACTGGAAGATGTTCGCGAACTTTATACCACCTTAATAAGTATATTCTTACAAGAAATTTAATGAGCTAATTTGGAAACATTTTTGAGAACATTTTGAAAATGACCGGGAGGCTTCATGTAAAGTACCCCCAAATTCTGAAGGAAGTTTGTCAAAATCCGAATGCTTCAACTGAACGCAAATCGACAGAGGTTTCTTTAATTTAAAAAAGTCGTAGCAGCGCCAGTAGTTTTCAGAGACGGATGGACGGAGGGACAGACGAACGTTTTGCTTTCAATTGGTTTTTCGGTATCAAGGATCCACAAAACAGGTATTCTGGCTACACCACGTGTTTGGAGATTTTTTTCTTAATTTAGCAACTGGTTTTATCCAAATTTTCGTTTTCAGGGTCCAGCAATGAATTTTTTTCTGTCATCGTTTTTTCGCGAAGCACTTCATAACTTCCCTATACTACGTATATTACTCCGTATATACGTATGTATACGGGAAAGTAAGAAGCGAATCGAAGGTGACTACCTACAAACTTTTCACGTAGAAAAGTAAAATTTTATCACAAATACTAACACAATCTTACAAAGAATTTCACAAATTATAAGGTAACTCAGAATATACCACCTTATCCACTGAATTACACTACTGTAATGATTTGTATTTTTTTACAGTAAAAGCAACCGTCACAGAGGAAGCCGACTACAGATTCAACAAATGACGGCAGAATGGCGTGTGGACATTTATTGTGTTGGAAATGCTGCGGTGAATAAACATTAGTTCGAAACAATTATTAGCTTAAGGGAAATTTAAGAATGACTTTCTATGTCAGCATATATAGTTTATAAGGCGGCATGGCATGATTATGTGGTTTTCTATTTAACAGAGTGACTGTTGTCAAAAGACAAGTGACGGAGAATTGCTGGTGTGAGTAAGCACAGAAAAGTACGAAATTCGAACTGAATAACGGGAAATTGGAGTGTTCGGACTAATAAACATCGAAAACGGGAATTTAGGGTAATTTTTTGCAGATACCGTTAATGCAAGGGGACGCCGGAGAGCCGTAAATCAGAATACTTTTAATGTTAATAAAGAAGGACAAAGACTGACAGTTTTGTTGAGGAAATTTTTGCTAATGAACTGCAACAATTCTTTTCGATAGATGAATTCTAGTCTCAAGAGGTGAGAGGACCTCATGTCTTGCTATGCGAGAAATGATTTTTCGGACGTGAAGAAAAGAATGTTACGAGTTTTTTAATAGTGACAGTCGATTTATTTGTAAGTTGTATTGATGATATGGTGAATGGTAACTGGATCTCGGTGTAGCCGTCGTGGACGTCAAGGAAGTTGGGCGCAATTACGACATCGCTAAGAAAAGGGAAGTAGCAACTTATGTACTTTGATAAAAACGACGAGAATTATCATATTTTGTTCAAGTCCAAGTATGTCATTGTTTTTTTAATTTAAATTTTTATTCACAAAGAAAAAGGCACTACAGGGAGAATGCGCATGTCTCGTGGTGTGAATGATTTGTAAATATAGTGTGAATGATGATTTTTTTATTTTCTGTTGTTTTGAATTTTTTTACGTTATTGTGGAACAGTGTTGATGCCCATGTTAGCCGAATAAAGAGTAACAAACACGGTGTGTTTGTGATTTTGTTTTTGTATTGAATTTTGATTTGTTATTTGTAGTATAGCAGATACCGGATAGTGTTACAAAGAGGAAAGCAGGTCTTCATCCAGTATTGGAAACTTGCGCCGGACCTACGACATATACATTTTTTTGCAAACGTCCGCATCCAATGATAAAGTTATTATCTTTTATATATTTCATAAATTATATTATATTATAATGATAATACATTGATATTATGATGATATTATATTATCTTTTATCTATTAAATTAATGAATTAATTTAATAGATAAAAGATAGGAAAGGAAGTTAATAGTTAGTTAGATAGAGAGAGTGCACCCGGTCACACTACTTACAGCAAATGCAAGAACATATTTTTTAAAGCAACACGTGCACCAAGCACAGATGCAATCCATTATTTGAATGAGTTCATGTGTACTGTTCGCAGTCTCGACCAAGAAACCTCATTGGGCCGTGCTGTCGCAAGGGCATTACGCGACAGAGCAGGACTGCCGCCAATATGCACCCAATTGCTTGGTTCTGCCATTTTTCAGTGCCAATGCCGTGCTTCGTTCGAATCTCCACGCTACTCCCCCTGCATTCTCAGGGTGAAAAAACTCTCAGCAGGGCACGTGTTCCGCTGCTGCCAACTATGCGACCTCGGAAGTGCCCGAAGGGGAATGGGAAAGAGAAGAGATGGATGGGAAAAGAATAAAATATTGGCAAATGAGACGTAATAGAGAATGAAATAAGAAAGGAAAATTTAAAGGTGGAAGCGAAGTGAAATGGGTGAAGGGCAGTAAGGACATGAAAGAAATAGGGTGAGGAAGGGGAAAGGCGCAGGAAGGAAAGAATAGAGAGAGAAGAGGCCGACAGACGGACAGTGAGCGATTAGACAGATAGGTAGATACATAGACAGACGTACAGACAATTAGACACTGAGATAGACAATTAGACACTCGGACAGTTAGACACTCAGATGGACAGTTAGACACTCAGACAATTACACGTTCAGACAAATAGACACTTTCACGGTCAAATAAACACTCTTACAGACTAATAGTGTGGCTTCATGGCAACGTTTCCAAGCGAGCGGCATTCCTGAGCCGAAAGCTGTAGTGAAAGGGTGCACCTGAGCAAAAAATAAAGGGGGAACCGACAAGATGTGACTGCTCCAGGAAACACTCCACGCAAACAAAGTGTTGAGAACGGTTAGTGGCGTGTCTTGGACGATTGTGCAAGATCCCTGGCCATCGAGCCTTTGGACGGCGACAGCATGACGTCGGGTGGGGGGAGATGGGGGTGTATATAAGGCGGGCACGGAGATTCAGATAGATTCGTAGAGGTTGTTGTTAGCCAAGAGGCTGGTTGGGATCTCCAGTGCACTCCACGGGGTTTCCGGGCGGAGACCGGTTTTGGCGTCAGGCCATGTAGGTACGTGAACACCGGAGACTAAACGTCCGATTACATCGCATCATGCGTTGTACCTGCTTTCGAGCAGTGGCACTGGGCTGTAGGGCCTAGGGACGGTTGCGGGATTTTCGCGGCTAAGGGGAAGAAAAAAGGATGCGTTTGTAAAATTTCTTTAATTATTAAGTTCTTGTAAGTAAATGTAAATATCTTCAACGCAGTATCTGTGTCATTCACTCCAGTACGTCACAATAGACACTCTTACAGACAAATAGACACTCATACATAAATAGACACTCATACAGACAGACATAGAGATGGGCAGAGAAGAAAATGGCATAAGTGAAAAAGGAAGGAAAGAGGGTGGAAAAAAATTATAGACGGATATAGGAGTAACGACAAAAGATAAGAAATGGACCGAGAAAAGTAGTGAGAGGCGGCGTTTGTGGGCTTTGTGGGACGCGGGAACGCACTCCCGCCCGCCAAAACATGTCCGGATATTTACGCGAGGCTGAACGGAGGGGCTCATTTGAAGCCGTCACCCAGCCTGGCTACCCCGCCCCGCGTCGCCCCCACCGCCCCTGCCGGCCGCCGAAAGGGCGTCGGCGTCGTTTCTTAAGTGGCTGACGTTTCTATGTGCCAGATATCGCCCACTCGCAGTCTGGGAATACCCTAGCGGCGCTCAACGAGATTACCCAGTGCGTCAAGTTATGAGGGCACTCCATAAGCACAAGGCGCCCTCGCTGATGCACTAGTACTCGAGTGGGATTCGGCATAAGTTGTTTCTCAAAATTAATTTGCATTAAAGAAGGTAAAACGAATATGAAATGAGCATATTCGCGAATACGATTTCAACCAAATTTATAAAATCAATTTATTATAGACATACGATGAAATTTATTTTCTATCATTCGAGGCAGAAAGGAATATTATGCTGAATTTATCATAATCCGAAATTATTTATCATAATTGAATTATTGTCCAAACTACGAGTACCATTACAACACTAAATTTCGTATAGATACATTATTGTACCAATGACTACTCTAACTGAAAATTCGTCGAATTGGAACGGTTGGTCACAATGGTAAGCACTTCTTTTAATAAATCTACAAATTAAAAAAAGTATTGCCGAAAAGGAATCATTTCAATTTCGATTAATATGATATGTGGTGTTATTTAAAAAAAACTGGCAGCTATTTTACTCAGAGCATTTTGGCGTCCCCTTGTACGCAACATGTTTTAGTTATGTGACGTCCCCCAGAACAACTCCCATCACTTTAATGTAATTTGATTCCATTTCCTTCATTACCGTGCTTGAACGAGTAAACTCTGCTCATTCATACCATATTATGCGTAGTTTATCCCATTAACGCCAGGATCAAATCTTATTAGAGCGCTCGTAAATCCCGCTGTCCAAATAAATACCACGGCAGAAATCGTGCGAATCGCCCACGAGAATAACTAAAGCGGACCTCAATGACGCAAGAGACAATGGACAGGGTGAGCAAAAATTCCGTTAGTCACTGTTCGATGATTCTCTTTAGCGAGTAGGGGCCATGTTTGCATTGCCAAATAGGCAGGATCGCCCTCCGATTTACGAGTGGAGCAAGCGTTGAAGGTGGTGGAGAAGGATGAGATGGTAGTGGTGGTTTTGGTGGAGGTGATGGTGGAGGAACAGAAGGTGGTAGTGATTATGGTGATGGAATTGGTGGAAGAGGAGGTGGTGTTCGTTAAGATGTTGGAATTGGTGGAAGAGGAGGTGGTTGTGGTGGTGGTGATGAAGGACATGATGTTGTTGGAGGTGGTGGTGTTGGTGGAGGAGGTGGTGTCGGCAAGTACACGTTATGAATCTGGATATTTTTACCAAACTCTAGATAATGTTATCTATAAAACACACATTTGTGTAATAGTTGAAAAAACAAAAGAATACCCCAAAATGTATTTTATGACATATAAAAAATACAATAAGGACTAGGCATGAATACTCATAAATGCCTATTCATAAATGCGGAATTTCATGGCTATTCATAAATGCGGAATTTTGAGACCATTTCACAGAAAACTGTTGAGTTTTTGAGAAATTTTACATAACATTATTTAAAGCGCATGTACTCATATATATAATCATGAGAACAAATTGCTGCTAATGTAAATATTAATGACAGATAAGTCAAAAAATACATTTTTATAATTTTAGAAAAAAAGAAAAGAATCGAGTAAGTTGGAGTTAATGTCACCTGGTAGAGTATTTTTATCACTATCAGTAACACAATTTTAAAGAAAAAATTTGGAAACGATTCTTGAGAAAAAAAGTTGTTTTTTTGCTACTTTTTAACATTGCACATTTTGAACACAATATTGCTCGAAAACTACTAAACTTTTCATAAAAATGTTTACTGACCTTAATGAAAAAACCAATTATGGACAACACATTTCATTTGAAGGAAAAATATCTACCTTCAATTTTGTAGTTGATGGAAGACGCCGAAAAAAATTCAAAATTTTGAAATTTTCGAAAATTTAGAATTAACAGAGAAAAACGGACCTACGCAATCATTATAAGTATATTTTTCTCGATTCTTTCAAAAAATTTAAAGAAACAAATTTGGATTTTTAATAAAGTTTTTCAAAAGCGCAGCGTGCCGAGTTAAACCAGATCGATCGGGGTATGGGTTTATCCATTTTGGAAAATATCCTACGTATGGTTTAGGTGCTAGTGGTTTTC
>JAHLJT010002406.1:136995810-137117680 GCA_031308135.1 Acheta domesticus
GTTTCTTTTACATGTTCACAACGTGCCCCAGTCCAGTCACAACTTGCCCCGTAGACGGGCAGGTTGTGACAAATTGCACTGCTGCATAAAATTGTTTATATATCATTAAAAACATTGTGTATTTTCAATACAATTATATGAAAATCTATACAAAGAGCCATTCTATTTGTTCCATTTATTATAAGTTTTAAATTATTGTCTATACACCTTCAAAAATGATATAAATTAAAATTGTCACAACTAGCCCGGGTCTCCCCTACAATTAAAAATACATAAACAGTAGACAACGACACAAAACATAAAGATTTATTTACGCACACTTAACATCAACTACTCATTCATAGTGTGCGCACTCCCTTTTACCATGGCCATTTTACAATTACATTTATGAATTACTAGCTGAACTACCCGGCGTTGCCCAGGCATTTATTACAGTAAAAATTTAGCCATGAAGAGGAATTCCATTTATTCATGCCGTTCAGTGGGGCCTACTTCTCTCGCATTGTATATCTGCCCCGTTAAGCTAGCCCTGTCATGTCTTTCCCCCTATTTGGAAATTTCCGGTGTGCCTCGTTCACTTTCTTACTAAAGAATGTTAACATTATTCTAATTGGGAATTTCAGGTCCCAAACTATTCCTCACTTTATAAATAAAAACAATAAACAAATCTAAACTGTTAATACAAAATACTCGTAAAATACTTGTACAAATTGTAGACTCACATATATTATTTTTGTGGAGTTTTATATCCCACCCTCAGTGGCTTATTGGTTAGCGTGCTCGCTTTCCACGAAACAACCCCGAGCTCGATTCCCGGCCGGGTCAATTAGAACTGTGCGCTTTCCTTACAAATGTCTCAGTATCGATTGCTATGTGACGATGAGAAATCCCATACTAAGGTTAAGAAGAGCGGTGCATATGGTAAAGGGATGTCCTCGTGCTAACCACTCCAACAACCGTGGCCGAAAGGCTGTGTCACCGCCGGTCAGCTAAGGCCCGTAGCAGGTTGTCGAGCCAAAGGACGGGAGTTTTATATATTATACCAACACTTTCAATAAATTGCCGAATTCTAAAACTAACTCATTTTTACATTTTTTGCTTCTATAGTATTTATAAAGAAAGATTAAAAATTTATGTGCTGCCAACTCGTGACAGGTTTAAACAGAGTATACGAAACATCCGAGAGTTCTCGCATATGTACGCTAGTAGACAAATCCGGACAAATAGATATAGATGTCCTAACGTATTTGATGAATCGTAATCATAAAAGTAAATGAAAATATCCATGCTGAAATGTAATTGCCGGTTTCTATAATTATTTTGATGATGACAGAAATATGTATGTTTAAAGATCTATGTGCTAGTAACATGTAGTATAAAACTTATTTGTTTAGGTAAATCAATTCATCATATCATCGCAACATAACAGCAATACTGATCCACCAACCTGTACATTTTATACACACAATAAATTGACAATGTACTGAACCACCTAACAAAACACTATTAGCTTCGTTATTTGATTTGAAGCGCTAGATACTATGTATTTTGATATGTGAATTATAGAAACAAAGGAGTCCCAGAATTTTGTTATTAGATTAGACATAAATATTTTAGATAAATTAATTTTTGACAATTTATAGAAAAAATAGATGAATTCATTCACTGGGAGCAACTGACATGCGAAACAACAGCGAGATTAGTCTTAATATGTAAAGGACCATTACTTAATTACACAACCAATGTAAAAGTCCACTGTCCATATTGAAGAAAAATGTTCAACAGAGTTGACCAAAACATACAAATATTTTCCATTTTAGCAATTTGAACATGAGATATGTGTAAATAGTCAAATCGAGAGTCATTTCGAAAAGCTGCCCTGCTTCCTCGAGAATTATTCACATTTGCTTTCTTCTTTACTGTATTGTTTTCAATGGTGCGTGTTCTTCTGCAAGTCGCTCTTGCCTCTGAGTAGCCCATTCGGAATTTTAATAGGCTACCCATCTCTTAGCACTTGTATTCTGTTTTGACAACTGTAACTTTCCTTTCGGTATTGTTTCAAACAATTGAATTTTCACAAATTCTGTAAAAGAAGAGGTTGTTTAGAAAATATGCGATACCTGTATACGATATATACATATTGTACATTGTACATTACTGTGTATTTTGTACTGTATATTTTTGTACTTTTAACTCTGTAAATACTTTAAAACTCACATTTTTTTTGCCACAATTTGTGTACCAAACGGACTAAGGACAATGTTTGTACACTGACGTTCTTTACTACGTACTTTCAGTAAGGATTTTGCTCAAATGTTCCAAAAGTTCAAAACAAACAAATTACCAACGATCACTCACGGACTTTACATAGCGTTTTCAAACCCCAATGAATTTTGTAATAGTTCTGGACATTGATGAAAACAGTAGATCTCAGACCTCATCCACTATTGACATTGATCCACTATTGAATCTGTGATGTAAAGCCAGGCGAAAATGTCCGGAAAAGTAATTATTTTGTGAATATAGTAAGGTTTGCGATTGTAAATCATAGCCTATGTTACTCCAGACCTTTAAAGGAAGCTAGTACAAAAGTTTCATCAGTATTGGTTCAGTAGATTCAGAGATTATCGCGTTGTAAGTCAGTGCAGTTCTGTCTTTATATATTAGTATAGATATAGATATAGATTAGTTCTTTCTTTCGTTTCTCAAAAACACATAACTTGGTACATTATGCAGACAGTCAGTAAAAATAATTTTAAAAAAACTTTCCTTTTGAAGCTTCAGCAACGCTGGGCACCACATCACCAGTCAAACCAGCTTCCTTCATCTCGTTTTCCACAGGTCTGGATCTCCATTATGTGATCGTGATTTCCACCATTTACTTCACTACTAAAATCTCAACGTCTTCTCCTTTCGACACCTTAACTCGTACCATCCTCTACGAAATCCGTACGCCGTCTGGTACACTAGCTGCTTGCATTCACCACAAAAGCGTAGAAAACAACAAACTGTCTCTTTCGTCTTCTGTCCCAGGCATTGCTTTTTTTTCCTTTGACACGTATTCATTTACAATTTTTAAATAAACTACTCATGCAATTTATTCGAGCGTCCCGCTTCCTTTCGAAACTGTTCTTATTTCGCAATTTGTGTTATGACTTGCGTCCTTATGTACATGATGGGTAAGCCATTCCCTTGCCTGCTGATGTAATTAAAATTATTACAATTTTGCAAAATTTAGATTATTCTCGCCTCTATTTTGCTCATTAGCACATCACAACTTAAAATATCTTTATTTATTTGTCATTGCTCGAATTTTTACTGAATTTGCGATATTGACGTGATAAACATAGAAAAAGTTCCTACGCCTCCGCGCCGTTGTTTGTCACTGTGACATGCCATTATTTTAACTTTGCTCAAATATTTCAAACATAGTTTTTTTCGGCATGGCCATGTGAACCGTCTCAGTGAACATGTGTTAAAATAAATAAATGCAATACAAACCTAATATAACATGTATCATATACCCGTTTGCAGAGTTAGAAACTGTTTTGCTTAAAACAGTGTTGTTTTAAGCAAAACAGTTTGCATATAGCACTGTTTTGAGAAAAAAGTAATACATGCAAATGTTAAATGAATCTGCTTACCAAAAATATTTCATTACTTTCTCTACTTCTTAATCTAAAATTTAATTCTGAATTTAGTTAGAAGTACAAGTAAAGTAGAGCCTTTGTGGAGCTGAATGTCATTATATTTTTCACCCTCTACTACTTGAAAGATATGGCTAATAATTTTTAACATAAGTTTTAACATATTTCAAACAAAACTCCTCGCTATGACAACCAAGTAAACGTCTTATGAATATTTTTCTTGAGTTGTAAGGACTTCACAGCTGGTCGCCAACTTTGTTTGCTCTCCTTCTTTAAATAAGTTAGCCATTGAAGTGTTACGGGGAACAGTAGGCGCGGTCGTAAACGAACTATGTTCGAGGAAATGAGTATGTTCATTAAAGAGATCCATGAATCATTTGCCTCTTTATCACTCCTCGTATTTCATTAGAAAATGTTTCGATAATGCATCGTACCTTTTACTCCTTTAGTTCCAAGTACAACCTACCATAAACGTTTAAAATAATTTATCTTTTAGTTATATTCGACTCCTTCACCACAGACATATCTTTGTTTAAGTGGAATTAATATTTTATTAACTTGAGTGGTTCAATTAATTAATATAATTTTTATTGTTATTTTTAAACATTTTAAAATGTTTCATTTTAATAACGTAGGTGTTACAATTTGCACACAGTTCTGAAGTTCAGAAATCCAAAACAAATTTTAAAAATATATACCATTACATAACGTGTTATTAAGACACTAGTCAGATAAAGGTACGTTAACCCCTAAAGGAAATATGATTAAACTAGCGTACCCGCGCGAGAACTCTCGCATGTTTTAACATGCCCAAGATTTAACACGCATGTAACATGTTTTAACATGCAAACATAGCATGTTTTAACATGTCCCCCATCCTTTCCTTATCCCTTTGTCTATCCTTTCTATTAAGAAGGACCGTTGGAAATGAAACGTGTTTATTTGTCTAAAAATGCATAAATGTAACTTTTAATGAACTGACAGAATATCAAACAAAAATAATAATTTAATTTATGTTGGAAACAAATTTTCAATAAAGGTTTATTCAGCATTATAGAGAGATGTTCTTGGAAAATTTCATATTTCTTTAAAATAACATTTGAAGAAATTATTTAATCTTCCTCGAGAGTTTACTTTTCTCTTCCTTTGATTGTCGCAAAAATATTAGAAAAGTTTTTTTTAATCTACAGTAGTGCGAAAATATCGGATCGGGCAAGTACACTCCTACTCTTTGCAATATTATTTAACTTTCATTGATTATTTATGTGGAGCAGAAAGGGTTTTGGAGAGGCAGGGTACAGCTTGTTGGAGTGCGAAAATTGAAAAAGTATTTCTATATTAAAAAGTTTTGGAATACTTTCTGTGTTCTAATGTACCTGAAGAAAAGCAATTCCTAGCCAAAAAATACTCAAAGTAATATTTTCATCCTTAAGTACTAAATACCATTTGTTACGATTAGAAACAATTTAGTAGGCTTAGAGTTCACTTCGGTACATGGAAATGTTGCTCAATCGATGTTTGCGTATTGAATATCTTAACGAACCGACACCTTGAGTTTGAAATCAAACGGTGTATTATTTACAATATAAGTTTGCTGCTGGTCGTTGATGTAAATGCTTGCAGAGACCGCCATTAAAAAATGCGAAATTTGAAGCTTTTTAACCGAAAATTTCTGAGTTTACGAAACACTTCATTTGAAGCACTTTAATTTACAAATACAATAGTGTTTACAAATTGCTGGTAATTTGCATATTAAAGGTGTGAGAGAGATCTTTAAAAAAATTACATTTGTGTAATTTTTGAAAAACAAAAAAATACACCAAATAAAGTTTAAGTTAGGTAAAGAGTGCAATTAGCACTATCCGTTCGAAAAGTTTGAAGAAAAACTTTGGAGCCATTGATGAGGAAATTGTGTTTGAGCGTTTCTGAAAATGCTGAATTACTGTCCTTAATATTCTTAAAACAATATTTCCGTTCTAGTATTAGAAAACCGAAAAATTAAGAAAATGTCAAAAAATGTACTTTGGGTGGCGATAGATGGCAGCAAGCACGAGTATGTGGCAATTCCGAAGAAATAGCCCAGACCCAAGGAAAAAGAAAACTAATAAAGTCTGTGCCATTCTGTGGCACCATTTGTTCTGGACTACTGTTGTAACACACAAAAAGAAAAAAATTGAATTTTTAAGGCGAAGTGATCCAAAAAGAATCACTTTATGAGAAGTAAGTTTGTATATCTGAAAATATAACAATTGCTTTTAGGTTGCAGATATATTTTATATGAGCAGTTATGGGCTTTTTTTATCCATTATTGTGTAATTATTTTATCGTAGTTTTTGTCTGTAGTGATGTATTGAATTTTAGCGTTACAATTGTAAATGTTTCACAGAAACCGAGTTATTTCGGATGTAATTCCTCAAATGTCTACCACAGTTACACCCAAATTACTTGGGAGTTTATAGAGTGTTGCAACTCAAATAACTAATACTTACCAAAACAAGCCAAAAAACTCAGAGTTTAAAAGTGTCCATTTAATTAATTAAAATGTAGAGAGAAATAAGTATTTTTCATCGAGCTTTATTGATCCTCGATTAATAGAAAGCAAATGAAGTTATGGGAAAACGAAATTACGCTGTCTTGAACAAACGAAGTCGTTTGCATTGCGACAGTATTCCTAAAAAGCGACTGTGGGAAGTGATGAGAGGGCAACCGAGCCGTATCAAACCCTCTCTCTGTATATTGGGAATCGCTAATCTACCTAGAACCAGTATTAACATACTTGAAAGCTCTCCATAATCTCTTCAATTGTTTTAATTTCTCAGCTCCTGAATTCTGCCTGTCGGAGCCATGGTGTTAAAGGATATTAAATGGCAGCGGCCGTGAGCTACTCAGCAGGGGTGGCGACTGGAACTATACGCGACAGAGTGACGGCAGGTGACGAACGCCACGACATTGCTCTTTCAGCTGCCTGCGTCCCACCCTCTAACGCCTCCACCATGTTTTTGTGCTTCGGTGCCTCGCCACGGAAAGTATACAGTCAGGTAATATCATTACGATGAGCGAAATTATTCAATTCACATAATACCTCATGTTAGTCCTCGGTGATGGAATAAAAAGTGGTTGGCGATTGTGAGAATTCCTCGCGTTGTATGAAAATAAAATATGCACATACAATAACTTCATATACTATGTGGTCACTATCAATTTTCCATGTTGACAACCATGCTTGTGTCCGAAGAAAAGGCGGCTATTTGTGAAAGGATTATTACCAGCTGGGATGGCTCAGGGTAATAAAAGTTTCCATTGTGTGTCTGACCGGGAGTTTGAGGTTTCGAGTCCTGACGATGACGGATTTGACAAGCTATATTGCTAGGCCGCTGTCTGGAGGACTATTCTAACAGCTGACTTCTCTTACCGGGAATTTCTCCGGTTTCTTCGATCACGATCTTTCCTTCCTCTTCCTTGTCCCCTCTTCTCGACTTTCCATACATGCTTACCTTGTACGCACGAAACTACCATACATATTGAGCAGGAGTGTCCCGAAGCTGATACGAGCTGTCCAGGAAGGGGCGATGCCTCACAGGCGTACGTACCTGGAGAGGAACGACCCCCAAGCTGAGGACTAGGTCGGCGCCGTATCTCACGTTCCAGCGAGAAAGGAACACTGTCACCTCCCGACATTTAACAGAAACTACACTTACGATTAGAGCCCCGCAGTTTGGCGTTTTTGTTAATGTTACTATTTCATGACTTTTGACAATAGAAATCACTTGATTGTTCTTCTGTAGTTGTTTCACTAGATTTTCATTTTGCCTTTTTTCGTGCCTATTTTAATAAAAATAATGCCTTTTTGCCTGCCCATGTTAGGTAAAATAAATGTCTGAACGTCCGGGCTCTACTTATGATATTAATGACCATGGTTCACCTGCTCAAAAACATTAAATAATCAATACGAAAAGTGTTTTAATTTCATTCGAGAGTATTTCTCTCATTCCCTTCACTACGTCCCATCCCCACAACCACTTCACCTGAGCCACGTGTACAACCTCGCGCCAATCACCAACCCGCGGGCGGCGCGTGTGGCAGGCCGGTTGCCGCGCCGGAGCGACGTGTAGTACACGCCTCTAACGCGACCGCGCTGAGCTTCCTGCCATTACCAGCGGCGCTGCGCGCGCGGGGGCTTGTGATCAGGTGGTCGCAGGGATAGTCTCCGCGCTAGCTCAACGACAAAAAGGCGGTGTGCGCGTTGCTAAAACGCTACGTAAAAACGTTGTCTTCCACGCTTTGTTGCTTCTGTTGGTCCCGAAAATGGACCCGATGCCTCACGCCACGGCCTCGACGACGGGAACTAAGAATGGGCCCGTGAAGCGTGTTCCGCGAAACCGCAGGTAGTGTTTATCTTGGACCCGCGTATGCGACAAAATGATGTCGATTAAGCAACGTTGAATTACGGCTGAAAGCATTGCCAATACTTAGAGATTGCAGTTGTAGGATTTTTTGTTACTGGTTTGAACATAACTTTCTTTTTATCAGAATGGAGCGATGTAATTCACTGGAGGGTCATTCCATGCAAAAAAGTAGGAAATCTGACACTACATCTCAGAATTTAAAAATATTTTGCCAGCTTACTTATCATGATACCTGCATGAACCAGGTACAATATTTTTGTCTCAACATCCATTGTTTAGCAATAATGGGCACTTGAAATATTATGTTAGGAGTCTGTAGACATTCCGTTATGATTTTTTCCCGATGATATGCAAACAAGCAAAAAATATGAAAATGACACTATTTGTAGAAGAAATATAAAGGATAATTTTACGCTAAAGATATTTTTTTCGATCCTGAGTCTTTAACAATTACGAAGTAAACAAATTCTAAAAAATGCAATAAATGGAAATGTAATATTTTTAAATTCTTGAATTTTGGAAGAAAAATTGCTGAAACTACTTTCAAGCTACTCTGTAAATTTCATCATGGAATCTTGAATGGTTTTAAAGTTATGAATAAAAGTATCTTACTAGCGCTCCATAAACGAACTCATCTCAGCTGCTAGAGCCGTCGCGCCCCAGCGCTCTTTGTCAGCACTCGGCGTTCCTTTTTTCCTCCGCGGCGCGATGGTGGATTTCGCAAAACTACTTCTCTAGGTGTTAATTTTGCCGTACGAGCTACATGAAGAGATACGCCAAATTGACCATTATTTTTTGTTCACTCCAACGTTTTGGTAAACACGTTAAAAACATATATCTCTCATTACCTGTTTTCACATTTGAAATTTTTTCTTTGAATTGTGTCAACATTTCTTCTCCATCATTGCTTTCTGTATTCACATGAAATAATTCAGAAACTGCTTTATTTACGGCACTCACCTTTCTCCTTGCGTACGATTTCTCTCGGGTTTGTTTTCGCAATGACAATGATGATTGACCCAGAGGATAAAAAATGTTTACATTACTGATGGTGGCATCCTCTGCAACTCCTGGGGCTACGTACTCTTCTTCACTTGACGTTATCACTTCACTGTCTGTTTCAGTTGAGTAACTAAGATCTGCATTGGGGATTTTGGATATTTTGTGACGACACAGATCGCATATTGCTTCACCTACCACTAAATTCGATATTTCCTTCCGCATCGCCTCTGTTATCTTTCTCTTACCCACCCGACTTTTGTTCTTCTCAAGTCCGAACGGATTGCAGCACCAAAGCCTTTTAAACGTATTCACAATCTTTGACATTTTCTTTCACGATGTATCACTGAACTGTAACACGCGAAAACTAAGCCTGTAAACTAGTGTCAGGATCCCTTCGAAGGCATCGATGGATATCCCTAGGGAATGAACTTGGCTGTGCCTGCCTACGACCTTGCGTCACCCCTCGTTGGGCAAAGGCACGCGACTTTCAACCTTAAGAGCAAAATGCGCGTATACTTTTTATATAATAACTTATGCATTTTTTAAGATTCCATCGCGACAGTTCGCAGAATGGTTATTTATTGGTTCTTCTTGCAGTGTGTAAAATATGAAAGAAAAGAAAATATTACTTTTGAAGAAAAATGTATTTGTTTAATTTATTAGCATTTTTTATTATAAACAAATATTCCAATCCTTAATATATTATCAACTGCTTAAAAGATGATCATTTAAGTTTTATTCATTTTATGAACGTCATAATTATTATCATTATTGAGTACATTGTGTCATCGTCCATGTTTAACACGTAATTGTTGCTAAACTGCTGAAGATATTAATTCCATAAATTGTCTTTTAACAGTTAATCATTAGTAGATTAATGTAATAAAATATGAAAAAAATCTAAGACTCACTGTCAGAAAACCTGAAATTTTGCATGGCATGACCCTGGAATCTTTGAAACCGTCTGGGAACACATTGAAATTAATGTAGTTGGATGGCTTGCTTATTTTGATTGTGGTATACTTTAAGGGAATTTCAACTTTTCAAGGATTTCTTTTTTTTAGGTACGTACTGTGTCATTAGGCAGATAGATATGGAAGACAATAGTTACGAAAATAACGAATTTACACAAGATGAACAATTTTTTTCTTTCATCTGATGGCTGTTTCGTTTGCACAACTAAAACATAATCCACTGCAGTGGAACGATATCATTGCACTGATGCTTCTTACGGGTAAAATGCAGCAACTGAAGAAACAGATTCCAGAACTAATTGGGAATCAGTAAATGTGCTGACGTGTGCAGTGAGATCATAGAGATAGAGAATAGGTATTAGAACTTCCACATACGTGCAGCTGACCTGCACATTTATTCTGCATAGACCCAAACCAAAAATAGTGGTGCTAGAGAATGGCACAGACTTTCCCGTATTAGTATTTTATTTCCTTTGGTCTCGGCTAGCAATTCGGACTTGCCACATTCTGTTGCTAATACACACACATACTCATATTCTTGCCAGCTGCCAACTATCGCCACTAAAAGAACATACTTTTGACTTTTTCTCATTTGTTCAGTTTCTAATAGTAGAACGAAAATATTATTTTAAGAATATTAGCGAACAGTAAAACCTCGTCATAAATGGGAATTTTCATTGAAAAGTTCGGAGCCGTTGTTAAAAAAATGGTGTTTAAGGGCTACTGTAAATTCGAAATTTGAAGCTCATTTTCACAGAACATATTTGAGTTTTGGAAAAAGCCATTAGAAATCGTTTGAAGCACTTCCACCTACAAATGCAATAATGTATGCAAATTGCAGGAAATGTTCATATTAACGGCATGAGAGTTCTTTCAAAAATAATACATTTCTGTTATTTTTTAAAAAAATAACTAATTACATATTATTAAAGAATGCAATTAGCACTATTCCACCGCAATGTTTCAAGAAAAATTTGAAGCCGTTTTTGAGAAAATAGCTTTTGAGCATTCTGAATATGCGGAGTGAGCTAGTTTGGGCTTGAGTTGGCGTTTGAAGAAGTTTTCACAGAAAACGTGGGAGTTTTCGAGAAACTTTATTTGACATTATTTAAAGCACATGTACTCATATATATATAATGAGAACAAGTCGCCGCTAATGTAAATATTAACACCATGAGAGTTATGTCAAAAAAATTACATTTTTGTAGATTGTGAAAGAACAAAAGAATAGAGCAATATCGCGTTAATGTGATCCCATTGAGTACATTAGGCAGTATCCTTACCAAAATTTTAAAGAAAAAAAATTGCAACCGATTTTGAAAAAATTTTCTTGTTGTTGTTTTTCAAAATTGCAATATTTTACTCAATATTGCGTGTCAACTACTAAAAGTTTCAAAAAATATTCTGGACCTTAATGAACGAACTCACTATGGAGAACGAATTTCATTTGAAGGAAAATCTCTACCTTTAAATTTGTAGTTGTAGGAAGACGAAAAAATTCAAAATCTTGCAATTTTCGAAAATTCTGATTTTGACGGTTAACTCTGAGCTATGTTGTTTTATAAGTGTATTTTTCTCTATACTTACAAGTAATTTCAAGGAAAGAATTCGGATCCGTTTTTGAGAAAATTTCGAAATGTCCGGGGGCCTTCATGTAAAGTACCCTTAAATACTGAAGAAAGTTTTTCAAAATCGCGGCACCTCGAGTGTAGCTAGATCTACAGGGGATGAAATCGTACTGATTGTTTGGGCGCTAGTGGTGTTAAAAGACTGACGGCCAGACAGACGGACGTTTTGAAAAAAACATTTTTCAATATCAAAGGACCCCAAAACGCGTATTTCCATTGAAATCTCGAAATCGATTTTTCGCAGCATTACATAACTTTCCTTATACTCCGTATAAACATATGGCTTTATTGCCTCTTTATATTTTTCTCGGCGCTTTTGACCAGTCCTATGCACACTTAAGATTTTCTTCCAAATAAAAGCCCCTTGATTCAGAAACGTACCCTTTTTAACTGTATCAGTCTAAGTTATAATGAAAAATATAAATATATTAATATACTTTATGTGTATTTATTTAAAACAGAAAATTTATGTAGAGTTTATAACATTTGCTTGTAAATCTTATTACCATTAAAATCCTATAAAATTGAAACAAAATTCCACAAATGTGTGGTCCCTCAAAGGTTCCGGGTTGCAGCCTAGTCAGCCTAGTGGGTACAATGGCTCTGTCGGTGGACACAACTGTATTGGTCTTTCTGGAGGTTTCTCGATTAAAATCGCTACCAATAGTTCTAAAAACGACAAGCGTTGTGCTTTAGGTGCAAGATATTTGAGATTTATGTTATTGTAGTTATTGTGAAACAAATGAGACTTTCGTAAACAAAACCGGCTCATTTTATAACCTTTGTAACCTTTCGAAGGGGAAAATTTTAAAATATTTTTTAAACTTTAATCAATGAATTCAATAATTAAATTAAATTTTAAATTAATTTTATTGTTCATGTATGTATTTCTTCATTAAATATTAAATAATTTTAATTACAGCCTTATTATTTTAAAATATTGCCACAGCATGCAATGAAAGTACCTCATTATTTCAATAAAGAGTACCTAAGTGACTCTTATCGCCATTCGAATACAAATATTCACTGAAATACAATCGTCCATTGAAACCTACTAAGCTAGCCATTTTTAATGCAAGTTTTCCACATAGGCGCGCCCACACTCTATGACTTGGGTGAACAGGCGGCTACAAACAGTTCACATCGACCCTCACGGACTAGGGTAGTTCAACAAGGTAGATACCGTAATCGAAAGATCTCCGGGAGGGCGTTCCACAGTGACAGAATATTCAACTTCTCCGAGACAAACAGTCCATCTTTCTGACACAGGGGATGAAATAGCCGATGGGTTTCACGCCATTATTTAAACAATTTTAAGATTTCATCAGTTAGAAAAACCAATGTTTCAGCTACTACGTCTAACATGTTCCTTTATTTTACATAGTAGACATGAAAAGTTTTCTGGGTTATCCACCATAAAACTTTAATTGTTGAATGATGACAGATGTTACGAACTATAATATTGTGAAAAATTAAAACAATAATCGCCAAGAAAAATTTACTGAGAACTGATAACCTAATTTTTCTTTATCACTTGCGCTCGAACGCCAAAATATTGTTTTAATGAAACTCCGCTAAAGCTCCAACAATTCTGTGAAAACGCGATTTACTATTATACGGCACAAGTCTGACAAAAGTAGCTGATATCATTACAAAGGTCATAGTAGTAATTCGTTAATAATATAATCTATAATCTCCTCAACTTTTCAGACAATCTGTACTTTTAATTGAACAATAAGAAAAGCAAATTTACGGAGATTCAATTTCATGAGACGTGATGGGGTACAACATGACGCGGCATAACGATGCGTGTCACATTGACGACGAGACGCAACACATTGAGACGCGACATAACAAGTAGCGCCATACTGTGATGCGACATAACGTGAGGCGGCGTAACGTGAGGTGGCGTAACGTGAGGCGGGCGTAACGTGAGACAGCGTAACGTGAGACGGCGTAACGTGAGACGGCGTAACGTGAGGCGGCATAACGTGGCGCGGCGTTACGTGACGCGGCGTGATGTGACGCGTCGTGACGTCATGCGGCGTAACGTGAGGCGGGCGTAACGTGAGGCGACGTAACGTGAGGCGGCGTAACGTGAGACAGCGTAACGTGAGACGGCGTAACGTGAGACGGCGTAACGTGAGGCGACTTAACGTGAGGCGACTTAACGTGAGGCGACTTAACATTAGGCAACTTAACGTGAGGCGGCGTAACGCGAGGCGGCGTAACGTGAGGCGGCGTAACGTGACGTGGCGTAACGTGGCGCGGCGTAACGTGGCGCGGCGTAACGTGGCGCGGCGTGACGTGACGCGGCGTAACGTGAAGCGGCATAACGTGACGCGGTATAACGTGAGGCGGCGTAACGTGACGCGGCATAACGTGGTGCGGCGTTACGTGACGCGGCGTGATGTGACGCAGCGTAACGTGACGCGGCGTAACGTGAGGCGGCATAACGTGAGGTTGCGTAACGTGAGGCGACGTAACGTGATGCGACTTAACGTGAGGCGACTAAATGTTAAGTCACGCAATATAACGGTAGGTGCCATGCATAATGATAGCACTGTAATGGTGCGAGAAGAGAAACAGGAAAGTCCCGCGAAGACTATGTTATGACGCCTATGATTAAGTGTCCGTGTTTCAGCTTGCTGTACCACTGGGGCATAGCGGAGGATAAGCGTCTCCTGAAGTTCCGCCGAGTGCATGCGGGGTTGAGTGCATGCGGGGCTGAGGGAGAAAGAACCTTTCGTCGCATCTCCCAGTTCTTGGGGTTGCGGCCCACTGCGCAGCGACGTGCGTGTGCCCAGCCCCACCCCACCCCCGCCCCCGCCGCCGCCCCGCTTCCACCGCAGCCTCCACCCTTGCCCTAATTGCGGCACGTGCGCACGACCCTCCACCCTTTCCTCCGGTGTCCACCCTTTCCTCGCCGTTTCCCACCCCTCGCGCTTTCCCCTCCTGCCGTCGTCCACCCTGCACCCCCTTCATCTCGCCGCTGTTTTACGTCGCAGGGCGAACCAACTCACAGGTTTACTCCCGCCATCTCTGCGGTTGCCCACACGCAGCGTAAAACCCGCAACATTCTCACCTGCGGACAATCACTCCTTCATAGAGTGCGCCTGGTTTACAAACAATTGGACATACAGAAGTCTACAAACGAATTGACCACTCTGCCAAATAGTTTGAGCTTGCAAGTTAGCAAATTAAGATGATTATTCGGTTTAGATGTTTTCACACGAAACGCGTCAGAATTAATCAAAACTGGGAGGTATATACCATTGGAATGGAATTGTATGCTGTTTTCAAATTTTTGTTAAATGTCAAGCGAGCCATGCACACGGTAAGAATAGTATTGATTTCTAACTCTCAATATTTCTATTGCAAAATAAATTTTGCAATAGAAATATTGAAATTGAAATTATATATTGAAATATATAGATGAAATAACAATTACTACTTTGACTATCAATCCATAATGACATGTCACTGAGTAATTAATAACGAACGTGTAAGGCGTCTTCCCTAATGCCAAAGGGTCTGAGCAACGTATATGGCGAGAATTCGGCATGAGAATACCTTCAAAGTTATCAACTGCCTTTTTGATCGGGGGAGAGATGATAAAATATATTTATTTGTTATATTCTCTTCATTTTCATTATACACTAATGAAACATTATTTACGATATTTTGCAACAATTTACCTCAAAGTGAGGTAGACGTTATTATTTTATTAACGTCTTATTTTGTTTCGCATTGCGTGTATTATCTTATTTTCGGAGGGTGGCCCGAACTCGCTCATGACAGTCAAACCATCACACCAGTAAAAACCATGTATGTTGACGTTCAACGGCACTGTCCATAGCCATCGCCGATGTTTACAACTGCAAATGCAGCAGTGCACTCTCGCCGTGCGTAAACCCGCACCTGAGTCCTGTGCGGTGAAGTAACTTTCCCTCCCTCCCGCGCACCCGCGTCGGCCGAGGGGAGAGGCGTTTATTTAAGGAGAGCAGCTCGGGTCATGGCGCCGGTCACGTTACGCGGAAGCGCCACACGTTAGAGGCCCGAGAGCTCAGCAATTTACGAGCTCCTTCAGATGCTGATGGTACTTCGAGGTGACTAAAGTTCCGCGATCTCGGCGCAGCTGTAATTGTTAAAAGCCTCTGCGATGCCTGGCCGGCCGCGCACACCCCTCGCGATTGACCGTGCCATTCTCTTGGAAATGTCTTAACAAATGTTTTTAAAAAAAACCATACAAAATCTATAGTGGAAAACTTACTTAAATTTAAGGTCAATGGAATAACAGATTGGATTGTTTGGTTCTTTGTAAACTAAAGATTCGTACTGCTTTCGTAAGCTTGTAACTGCCGTATTTTCTTGGTTATAAATTTTTCATTTTAAAATTTTTAAGAATTATCCCAGACACAATTCGCAGCCACGGATATATTGCAATTTGATACAGCGAGGTAAAACTTCCAACGATTGATTGAACTATTTCTTCAGGAAGCTATTCTTACCAATCTTATTTTGTTGACGTAGATTATTACAACTAATAAATGATTATCCTCAAAATTTAACATCCACTTCCCAGCCTTGAATTTCGTAAAAGTGCAGGAGACAATATTATTGTATCACTCTAAAAAAGTCACATAACCAACTTCATTCGCATTCCCATAATAGATAATTAATCTTTTGCCACCGAGTTCGATCATTGTTGAACTTGCTAGTCCGCAGATAACTGACACGATCAATTGAAAGGAAGGTCAGTAACTATATATTTATGAAGTCCAGGAGATGACTATTCGCATATGTAGCACAAATAGGGAGATAATATGTTCCCGGAGATGACGTTCGCGCATCCTCAAGACAGGTCCTTGAGCAACGGGACACGAACTACCGGTTGCTGCCCACGCCACGGTGGGCGGGCAGTGTAGGGGAGGAGGCAGTGGTCATCATTCGGCGATTTGCGGCATAGCTGTCCGGGCGGGCAAGGCCATGCGCGTTGCGGCCGCGCGGGCCATGCACAGCTCACTTTGGTGGAAGACATCCGGCGCGGGAGCAAGCTGCGTAAACCGTAAATACGCCAATTAGATGAGATTTGAAATTACCCGCAATTACCCGTTATTCGTAGTTATACGTGATGGGACCATGCTTAAGGCTAAATGTACGCACACTAGTTCAATTTGTCGCCACCGTGTGGCAGCACCAAAATAAGCAAGAATTATATTACTAACATTTAAACAAATGGTTCGATTTTTTTCTGTATTTCTTACAATTTCTTGTACTATTTCTATTTCTTATCGTGTTGTACTTTCTCATACACTAACCAAGCCCTCACCGTATAGTACAGTTTCATATTCTCTTACAATAGTATTTTCTATGTTCAGAATATTTATATTAGCATCCCCAGTGAATACGATATCGAAATCTCCTTTTTTCAATGAGGATGCTCAGGTAATGAATATTTCCTATCCGACAAGAAGAATGTAGTAAAGGTTCTTATGGCTGTAAGGAAATCTTGCTACTAAATAAAGTTATCTTGAATGATGTAAAGAAACGAAAGCGTAATTTAAGCATGGCTTGGACTGACTACTAAAAGGCCTTCGATAACACCATGTTACAAAAAAAATCTTTTTGCTTGTTTAAGTGAATTTTATGCTTGTTTTGGGATGAATTAGGCCACAACTGAACTACACTGAATATTCCTACTTTTATATAATCGTTTCTTTGAAAACAGAAAAATGAAATTTGGTGTACCTAGAATTTGGCAAGAACCAACAGATCCTCTCCAACTTCTATATTACCTCTCTTCCATATTAAGCTTGGAGTCATCAAGCAATTTGTAAAGGCATTGGATACCACACAGATCAGACCTGCACAGCATTTTGCACTTTCACTGACCTCAGGAGCTGCGTGCGGGCAACTCGGGTGAAAATGAGAAAATCGATGAAGGGTGGGGATGAGACCCAATCTAGGAGTGGGGACCACCAATCAGAATGCGCAATTCGAAAGATAGCGCGCAAATATAAAGAGCAATCGGCAAGAACATGACGGTCATATACAGTTCAAGTAATATTGTCTTTTGTATTATATTGCAAATGTTTGTTCTTGATATATGACAGGGCAAAAAATGAAAAAACAACGAATTATACATATTAGATTTCGACACCAAGTATTATAATTGCTTGTAGGGTTTATAAGGTAATTCGCTTTGCTACGATGTAATCACAAAATGAGTGTTGTGCTAAACCAAAAATTGTGATACTGAATTGTTTTTGTTTGATGATGACAGCAATAAACTATTTTTTTAACTACATTTAATTGAATAAGACGGTTCTCTCAAAGCAAAAACATATTGTTCTTAAAAAAATCATGATTATTTTCTGTTCTAATTTTTGACAAGAGAATAGAGTCGTTTACGAAATCGTGTAAAAATATAAAGCCCTTTGCATTCTATTTAACCAATACCCATGATTCTCTAATGATTGATCCGTAACATATCGTCAAAGAAGTTTGCTCGTTAATCTCTTTTATTCAGTTTCATAATGGGGAAAAATGGTCGAAATGTGCTATTAAATATTTCCCTTCTTGGAATTGTCATATATTCTATTTTAAGTCAAACTTCATGTGAGAAATTGCTCTCATGATTTTGTTCATTTTTCTATGGTTTGGAGATTATAACATTCCTGGTGAACAATCAATTATTAAATTGCAATTTTGTGTTAGATAGAATTAAATAATATTTTTTCTTATATATAAGCATATATTTTAAAGCTATTGCTTTAAAATATTGCTTAAGAGTCACAACGAGCATGTTATTTTCTTTTAAAAAAATTAGAAAATGAAAATACATACAGTGGTGGATACAAAGGTGGATATACAGCAGTGCACAGAACGTAAACAGTGAATTATGACCCTGGTAACTTGAAATACTAGATATAATCCATTTAAACAAATGGGCATATAATTTTGAAGCATGGGTCATTATTAGACGCCCAGGCATTCAATCTACGCGCCGCGTTGTGCTACGTCAGACTTCTCCCCTCCCCGCAAAGCTTCCTACTCCCCACTACTTGCACTTTCGGCGCTGCCACGGGCAGGCGAGCGGCCCGCAAGTGCAGAATGCCCGCAGGAGCAGGCGTTGTGCAGGTCTGACACAGATGCAATGAAGTACCTCCAGAATGTGTTCCCCAAACTATCAGAAGCTAAGATAAAGGGAGGATTTTTTGTTGGTCCCCATGTGAAACATTCACTTCGTGATGACGCATTCATTAGTAAGCTTCTTCCAGTTCGACGAAAGGTCTGGAAGAGCTTTGGAGATGTTGTGAATGGTTTCCTAGGTAATCACAAGAGTGGACAATCACAGGGTTATGGTATAAGGTGGCAGGGATGTGGTTGAAGAACTACAAATCAATGGGGTGCAGAATGTCTCTAAAGAAGCATGTACACCACTGGCATGTCGATATTTTCAAGACTCATATGGGTGCATATTCAGAGGAACAGGCCGAAAGGTTCCATCAGGACTTACATTTGTTTGAAAGAAGGTACCAGGGACAACGAATGCTTGGTGATTATGTCTGGGGACTGATTACAGAGTGATGTAACGTATAAGAGGAAATTTAGGAAAACAACACATTTTTAAGCACACTGTTCATGATATATAAATAATTTCATGTACTTCAACAATTTTGTCATATATATTTACTGCATTTACATTTTTTCAAACATTGTATTTAAGAATTTCTTTTGTTTTGTTTAATGGGTAAATGTAAACGAGCATTTATTGTTTCAAATATATGTATTTTCCTAAAATTAAGAAAATCGATGTCATTTCCCTAAAAACAATTTCCCGTGGGCAAAATTGCGTTTACATAGTGTTTTGAAACACATTGCATCAGAAACAACAACAAAATTAACTTAAACAAAATTTTGTTACATGGTGTAATGTACCACACGACTGAATTTTTAAGACCCTGGAGATCTATCGATTTTATCCCAGAGTTATTGAGTTTTGCAAGGCTAGTATAAAGTCGTGGAGTACCAGATCGCTAATATACACCAGAAGGGAAACAATAGAAAGACGTATTCACATCAAGAACCAGAAGTATTCACATCAACAGGGGCATTTTTCAAGGAGATGTTTCTTTGCTGATTTGCATCCCACTATCTAGACAGTTGTCGCAAGCTGACTTTGGTTAAAAGCTCCATGGTGATGAAATACCAGTATCACATTTGTTTTACATGGATGATCTTAAAATGTTTGCTATGAATGAAGCGATTCTCTTCGAAATGCCGTCGTGAATTACTTTAGCAATAACATCTACATGAAGTTTGGTCTTGACAAGTGTGAAAAACTCAATTTAAAAAGAGGCAAACTGACGTCAGAGAACACTAAAGTTGATATTCACATTGTGATTCAAGATCTGGAGCCAGGTAAAACTTAAAACTATCTGGGCATTGAAGAATGTGAGACCATCTCGAACGACACAATGAAAGAGAGAATTCGCAGAGAGTATTACAGAAGAGTGAGACTTGTCCTGCAGTCCGCTCTGAAGTGCAGAGGAAACAGAGGCATTGTTAGTATAGCAAGAAGCATTGCAAAGAAAACTACGCAAGACACGCCGAATAACACAGATACTTAATTTCTGATGCTACTAAACGTGAAATGTGAGACACAAAAAATGTTAAAGAAGTCATGGAGAGACAAACCACTCCACGGTCAATATCTAAAAAGAATGGACAAGGTGCAGATCAATAAAGATCAATCATTTATGTGGCTTAAAACTGGATGAATGAAACCAGAATTGGAAGCACTTGTAATAGCTGTCCAAGATCAGGTCTTGATTTCACGACATGATGTGAGGTGTGTAGCTTTCACGACATGACATTATGATAAAGCGGTTCTCAAAATTTCCCAAGATGACAAATGCCGAATTTGCCAGGAACACATAGAGACCATTGATCATATTGTCTCAGCTGGTTCAATCCTAGCAAAGAATACCTGAAAAGACATGACAGGGTGTGTAGCAACCTCCACTGGCAGATCTGTACCGCCCTCGAAGTTCCAAACACTTGCACAAAGCGGTACGAGCACTCACCAAAACCGGTGACGTCTGTTGGATTGCGTACGATATTGTACGACCAACAAATTCAAACTGATCGCATGATAGCGGCAAACAAACCGGATATAGTTATTCGGTATTTGGAGAAAATATCGTGTTTACTTGTCGGTGTTGCTGTACTTGCGATCAAAACGTCGTTACCAAGGAGACAGAGAAATGTCTTAAATACAAAAGTTTGGAAATCGAGATCAGCCGAATGTGGGGCGTAAAAGCACAGGTCGTACCGACAGTTATCGGAGCTCTGGAATTTGTTCCGCAAACTTTGTGTAAAAACTTGTCTAAACTCTGAGGTAATTCAAAAGACTGGGAAGTGCATGAAATCGCTTTATTTGGAACAGCCCACATTTTGCGCTAAGTATTGTAGAGGCACCGACAGTCCCTAGATCTGCTCCTTAGGTAGATGGTTGCGACCTGGAGTAGATTTTATATTCAGCCGACTCATAACATCTTTAGTCATGATGTAGTGTAATAATAATAATAATAATAATAATAATAATAATAATAATAAAATAATAATAATAATGTTACGATGCGAAAATAGCGAAAGTATTTACTGAAGATTTCAGTCACGTCACATTCATTCCGCAAACATTCTCTCCGCCCACCTATCCACCTTTTCAAGTAATTTTCTAATAAGCAAAATATGCTCTCTGCGTACGTATTGTTTATTGAAATGTATTCGTCTGAGAACAGTTTTCAAACTCAGAATTTTAAAGAATACTGTAATAATTAGATTAAAGTTTACGTAAAAATTGTAGCATAAGAATCGCCATGAACACTAACCCTCGCACAAAATTTTTATAAGGACTTCATGCAATAGATTGGAATTACGTCCCAAACAAACTGCATTCTATATGCTACGTATGATGAAAATTTCAATTAAGGATCTCTTCGAACGTCGCAAGGCAATTAAGCAATACAGGAAATATCATCGTACAAAACAAGATCAGCGAAGAAGCAGAAACTAGCAGGAAATTCAGAAGATTAAAGAGACAATTTCTGACTCTCCCACAAAAACTTCCAGAATTAACTGCGGCTAATAGCTACAGCAATAATAAGGCCGCTAATTATTAAGCCTAATTCCAAGCCTGAACATTCAATCCTTCTTTAAAAATACTGCACGAGAATTGCATTCTGTGTTAACAACTGGGAGTGCATTGACCCGCAGCGATAATTGCATTCGAAGGCACAAAACCGGACAATTTGCCTCCTTGAACAAAAAATCAAAGGCTGTACACTTGCAGCGCGTGGGTGCGAGCTGTTCTTTACGGAGCAGCGCGGGGCGTGGCGACACGTGACGGGGCAGGGCGGGGCGAGACGGTGCGAGGCGAGGCAAGGCGGGGCGAGGCGTTGTTTGAAAACCAAAAGGTTAATAAAATGCCATAATTTAAATGTGGAAATTTATTGATATGTGTTTTTTCTTTCTTCTGATCATCACTATCTCTCAACGTTTCGAGGAGCACTTTTCCTCTTCTTGAGGAGTCTAGTCCTCGATAGTGCTAAATACACTGTTTGAAATGACAAAGTCCATTTCGGGGTATCCTTTTGTTCTTTTTTTTAAAAAATTGCACAAATGTATTCTTTTTTAAATATTCTTAACGCTGTTGCCGGCAATTTATAAACATTATTGCACTTGTGAGTGAATGTGCTTCAACCTACTTCCAATGAAGTTTTTCTATAACTCAAAAACTTTCTGTGAAAAAAAGGTTCAAATTTCCTACTTACTATGACATTAAAACATTTTTTTAAACTACTCCAAAGTTTGCCAAATAGGACGAGGATTTACTCTTCTTTACTATTATTTATGTAATATTTCGGTTTTACTCTTAGGAAACCAATAAATTGAGAAAATTACAAAAAAAATGTTTATTGGCGACGGTTGATGCCAGCTGTCAAGAGTATATGACAATTCCGAAAAGCTGGGCCAGACCAAAGAAATTAGAAAACTTTACAATGAGAAAGTCTATGCCAATCAGTAGCACCACTAGTTTTTCAGCGTCATCCTACAAAATACAAAATTGAAGATACAGATTATTTCTTCCAGTAAATTTTTTCAGTAGATAGTTTTCACAATGTCCTTTTTACTTTCGCGTATACGTAATTGAAAATTACGTAATTGAAATAAGAAAATTGTCATTTAAGACGACGTTTTACTGTTCTTTAACATTCTTAATATAATATTTCCGTTCTGCTATTAGGATCCCAAAAATTAAGAAAATGTAAAAAAAATAGTACTTTGGGCGGCGATAGATGGCAGTTGGCAACAGTATGTGTTAAGTCCGAATACCTAGACGGCACCAAAAAAATTCGGGAAAATCTATGCCATTCTGTAACACCACTAGTTTAGTTTTATTACAAAAGATATCTGTGAAAATATCACAGGGCTTCATTAATGACAGCAACCTTAATGACGGAGACCATGACGTTGAATTTATTCAAAACTGAAATGGAAAAAGTTGCGAACCAGGGGAATGAGTGGCGGTAGGGTGTGATGAGCAGGGTAACTACTATAGGGTGGTGATGTTGGGTGCCCCGGTGGACAGAGGGGACGGAAGCACTGGCATGCGCATGGTGTCCCGGCGGTGGGGAGCAGGAGAATGCGGTGAGAAGGTGACTAGGGAATGGAGATTACTAAAACGATTAAAACGGTCAAATAAAAGATCACAGTTTAGATCCACTGATATAACAGTACTCGTAGACTGACGACGCAATATATCTGGTGCCTATATTCTCAAAATACGTTAAGCCTCAACTGAATATATTACGGTTAATATTAGATTGTGATTGACAATTTTCGTTCATCTCTAGCGAATAGCGTAATGTGATGATGTTTGCAGTTTTCATGGAAATGTTTATGACGCGACACAGCTGTTAATAAGATATTTACAGGTCGAGTCGTTTTAGGTTGTGAACATCTTGGATTACTAATTATTTTATTTACTTTTTAATATACATAGTTAATACGCTATTAATTCAGTTACAGACATAATTATTTACTTGTTATGCTACTGGAGCACTTTCGCAGTTCGTAGTTTGTATTCTTTGTGTGAGTCGACAATCTTGCCAGCAAAGGATATGACTGGTATTAAGGGATATGGCAGGAAATATTTAGCGTTGTAATACCAACACACACAGTCCATTTAGTTGTAAAACTAACAAACTAATGATTCAACACAAAACATTTATTCATGATACATTTTGTTAGTTGTTTGTTTGTACGAAAAATTGTTATACTTAATATCAAACACAAATTGCGTTTACACGAACAAGGATGTAAATTAAAACCCTATCTAATATTAAACCGTTCAATAACTATATACAACACACATAACTAATATTTCGTTCCATACATGTCATGCATGGCATCTTTTTAGAATATCTGAATTGGATGACTTTGGTCAGAAGGTCCTAGGATTCAAGTCTTGACCATCAATACCAGACCATTACTACCGGAGCAGTACCCTACCAAATGGGCTACGGACCGCACGCAATCTTTCTTTCCTCTTCCTTTTCCTATCCTCCCCCGTATAGTCACAATAATTATACATACATGTTCTACGCTACCACACCTATCGGAAGACCAGACGAGCTCAGAGCCTGACCCGGCAGGAGATACGCGGAGGATGTTCCTGGCCAGATGACGTGAGGCTGGACGCCGGACCTCGGTATCCAGTGCGGGTTGAATCATTTGCATCTCGCAACCATTCAGTGCACTAACCGGACTAATGACCATAGCATATGATGGGTCCGGAAAGGCGAGTCTTGCAGAAGCTGGGATGTGTGTGGTGAGCTGGTCAAGAGCGGGACGACTTTGAGGTGCGCAAGGGAAAGAGGGGGTGAGGTGGGAATGAGAGGGAGAAGGATGCATCGTGGAAGGACGTACAGGGAAGTGGGGCGTGGGGCGGGGAGAGGAAGGAGAACAGCGAGATGTATGGGAGGAGTTGTTTGGTTGGTGGGGCGAAAGGCTCCTACATGCGCCGAGTGCTCCTGCTCTCAGAAAGGCTGGGAAATGGGGGAAGGTTGGGGAGAGGCGCGGGAGGAGAAAAGTGGGCAAGGTATAATTGGAAAAGCGAGGAGAGGGGCGGGATGGTGACAGAAGGGCGGAGCGGGGTGGGACAGAACAGGCCGGGGCAGTGCGGGACAGGGCAAGGGAGAGAATTCGGGACGTGGCGAGGTGGGACGGGAGGGCCATAACGATAAAGAAAAGAACCGTGTAAGGTGGGGAAGCGAAGAAAAAGGCAGGGCGGGGAAGAGCGGAGGCAGGCGGCATGAAGTGGAATGAGCGGTATGAAACGGGCACGGCATGCCAGAGCAGCAGAGAGCGAGGGGGCAATGAGAGGGGCGAACGGGCGGAACAAGGGGGTTAAGAAGGGGAGAGGGACGGGGCGGAAGGCATCTGCATGCACGGAGCGCTTCTGCTGGCGGGACGCAGGGGAATGAAGGCCGGGGCGGGCCGGGGCGGGCCTGGCGGCGCGGCGGCGAGGCGGCGCGGGGCCGCTTCGTGACTCCGGAGCGACCGAAGCAAACCCGGCGAACGCCCTGGGCGGGACCCCGCGACCGCCCCATTTGGACGCTTCTCTTGCCAGCCGTATTTCTCTTGCGCTTTCCTTTCGCTCGCGTCTCCTCACGCAATTTTATTACACTGCTCGATCTTTCCCTACTTCCGCTCCATCGCCGTGCATCTTTTCTTCACCTTCCCTTGCTTCGGAACGATTCCTCTTCACTTGCATACTTCTTGCTCAAATTCAATATTTTTCTTTTCTTTTCTTCTTTGCAATACTTTCCCGAAAACTTCAATTGCGATTTTATTAATCCCATTAGTCTTTATAAAAATAAAGGAAAAGGAGATATTCTTTACATTTTAGTTTCTCGCTACCGCGTATACAGTACAGAGGCAGTTATGTAATGATGCGCGCAAACAGGGCGAATTTTCGGCAAAAAACACTAATTACCAGGCCCTGGAAACAAAGAAGTTGATAGATATAGTAGATAGAGTTGTATAAAAAGCAGTTAATATTCTCAAATTTATTTTGATAAATTCTTGAAAATATTTAGTTTTTGCACCTGATGTTCTACGATTTGTAATGAGTTTCACAAAAAATAATGACTGAGAAGTGTTAATTCGGAGAGAAATTGTGGTATAAATAGTTTTACATAACTATTACTAAAGGCGAGAAAGTACCTGCTGCTTTAGAACCACTTATTTACTTCTGCATTTCTGTGACATATGAAAAGATCTAAAGGTCAAAATCAAGTTATACTTTGGACTTGTGCTTTGAGCATTTATACTGATGATGGAACAGAACAAAAATATTTCTGTGGAAGTATTATTCTGGAAAATGAAAAACAATTATAATACTCCTAATTTTTTCGGCATACATATTCTAAACATCATAAACAAATGTTTTCTCAAGTGTTTTGTAGCATTAAAAACTAAATTTTTATGCAAAATGATTATAACCCATTTTCATACCAGGAAGGTGGACATTGTGTCATTGGTATTAATAGTAGCTATGGGCTTACGGTATCAAGGCAGAAAATTCACAATTCAGTTGTGAATAAAATAATAACTTATAGTATCAAAGAAAGTATTTTCACACATCTTCGTACAGAACAGTCATCCATTCCTTAAATATTTCTAAATCCAGAACATTCTGTGATCATCCAGAATATTAAATATCCTCATATTTTTCAATTAATAGAAGGATCATATTAGCGCGAATTAAATATGTTCTCTTGCGGCTCAGGTCTGTTGAAATTCAAGGTAAAATATATTTTCTAAAAGGCTCTATTTATTTCTTTTCAATTGATTTAAGCATGCAACAACATCCTTTCTTCTGAAATACAACCACCTTCAAAACACCAAGAAACAAGATGTAAGATCAAAACAAACCGCTTCAAATGTGCTCTAGCTTGCACCAAGTGATACCAGGGCGAAAACAACTACGTGTTTCGTTGATTAAACAGCAGCATCCGGTGATCAAGTAACGAAGTGGAATAATTTTCACGCCATTTTCTTTCATTTTATTTTTGTGAGTAAAAATCTTTAACTTCAAAAAACAAATGAACGTATAAATCAGTGATTAGATTTAGTTACCTTTGCCAATTGTATTGTAACCGTACGTATAAATAAACTGTCAAAATAAATATTTTTGTTTGGGAAAATAATGTTTTAGTAAATACGTCGATAAGAGAAGAAACAAGTAACAACGTAAACGCGGAACCGAATTTTATATCCTCGTTAAATAAAAGGAAAACTTTTGAACTACAAAACAAGTGTTAGAAAAATAAACAATTTCAAGAATCATCCGGAAGCATTTCGTAAATGCACATAATTTTTTAAGGAAAACTTAAGAGGCTGAAAGATACGTACACCGAAAGACAATTGAATATAGGCAACTGATACACAGGGGCAGAAAGGTCTGAAACCTGTCCAAAACTCCTGGAAGCCTATTTACACGAAAGCGGGGACGGGAATCATTATTAAAAAGCTATAAATATATATATGAGTCGAGATATTGAACATACATAATTTTTTTCGACATCAATTATTTATTTATATTTTACAATAGCGTGTTTCCATCTGAATCACTGCCATCATTAGATGAATGTGTATGGGACCCTTGATTCTCTGTAAAAAGAAGAGTAATACTCTCCTCCCACAAATAAAATGTCTTTTTTTGCTAATTTTTCCAAACTTGACACAAGGAGACCAAAAGCAACTAAAAGGTTATTTATTATCTCCTCTATTGTAAATTTCCGGCTGTACTCTCTGGAGTAACGACGACGGCATATTTTCTTGTTTTGTGCAGCGATTCCTGGGCTCTTCAGAAACGTGTCCAATAGGAACAAGGACATTTTTCATAACTTGTGATCTATAAATCAATATGTTATTTACAATCACTGGCATCTTATACCATGAATACATTTTTACCAAAGGTCGACCCTTTTCTATCGCGTATGTATCGAAGAATTGAACATTGATTACATGGTCAAATGAAAGGGCCTTCAGAATAACTGTGCATCTCGTACACAATTTCATATATGCAAAAAATTTGTATCTTCCTTATTTTAGTTGTAGAAAGACATCGAAAAAAAATTAACTTTTTCAAATTTCAATTTATTAGAGTTTTAACGCAAATTAGACCTTCCCCATTCTCTTTAACGACTTTTACATCATCCAACAACAAAATTTAATCAAAAACGTTGGAGAGACTTTTTTTTTAATTATGAAAATGTCCTAGGGGCTTCATATAAAGTACCTCCCAAAATTAAAATATGGTTTCAAATTCCAGGGGCCGCGACATCAGTCAACTTTAGAGCAAATCGGCTACGGTTTAGCTGCTAGCTTTGTTCACAGACGAACAGACGTTTTGCCGTCAATCAATTTTTCGGTATCAAGGACACATAAAATTGGATTCTGGCTACATCACGTATTAGAGGACTTTTTCTCTAAATTCAGCAACTTAATTTATCCAGATATCCGTTACCAGAGCAATAAGCAATAGGAGTTTTTCTGACGAATATTTACTTTCACGCCTGTCCAACCTTGAACTTACCCAATTATTGCGATATTTTACACGTTACGATATAATGGAATATAAACATTAACGGAATTTTTTAGCAAAATTGCAAATTAACAAATAAAAGTTCTAACAAACATAAGTACATTGATCAAAAATCTTGCTCCTGCCTTTTCGTATGTTGATGCACTGACCGCTCAAATTGTATTGTCCGGAAGACACCACACTCGCTAGGAAACGTGCGGCAGACTGAGCTCAATTTTACAGACACGCCACATACGAACCAGGAGGGTTAAATTGTTTATGTTAACATTTTATTAAGGGGTGAACATTCCTCTATCAAGAGAGCTACTTGTAAACGGTGCACAAGTTATTTCATTTTTGGGGTTTTGGCCAGGTTTTGCCCCTTCCTGTCCCAGTGTGTGATGTAAATACCTTTCGAAATAAGTTGGAATTTCGTCAAAGCAGGTGAACTAGAGGTCAATGAACTTTGGGAAACGCGGCGAATTAAAAGGTAAAATTTTCAGAACCTCTGAAAAGTGCCAAATCAGAGTAGAGGTAACGAAAATATAACATGTTCCAAAAGATCTCGGTGACAGAGGAAGACGAGCGTTTTTGTTTTGTTGAAAAAACAATCGAAAGACTACGAACATTGACTGGAGAAGACACGGAGGGTTGGTAGATGGCGAGCCCAAAAACGTGGTGTGACATGTGTGGGCATGTTTTCATGTCTTTTGAGAAGAGTAGATTTTATCAGAGAAAGGGTGTATGGGGAGCATATGCTGACGGTAGTAGTAAAGAGTGGGGAGCCAGAAGTATGGGATTTTAGTAGGTTGTGTGAAACGCATTGGAGTGTGAAAAGTTTGGAACGATGAGCCCAGCTGAGGGAAGGAATAGATTGGCTAGCCGACGGCAACACTATCGCCTACAGGGAAGTGAACATTCGTCAGATATTACCCGCGCGTACGGCACATATTTCATAAGAAGGGCAAGTATTCTATTGTATTTTGTAAAACTCGAAACAACGTAGATGGCCATTGCAACTATGACGTGCACGGTGTGAATGTGTGTAGCGTAAATATTTTGTCAGTGAGTGTGAATGTTGAATTAGATATTTTGTTATTGTGAAAACTTGTTTGTGTGTGTGTACTGATTTTGTGGGCAGCGTCACGGAGGAAAGTGGCGACGGCGCGGGTTGACACCGCCGAATAAAATAAACGGTACCGCTAAATACGGAGCTGAATGTAAATTGAACAGTGTTTATTTCTTCTTTGGGTTCTAAACAAAAATAACTTCCCCGCCCATTACCAATAAATAATAAGAAATAACATTTCCCTATTCTGTATAGGGGGAAACTTCAGTCCCACGACCCATTATAAATTTTACAGTGGCAACGTCGCTCGTGCCGGAAGTATTATTAGTTAAAATATTTTTAATAAACAGAGAGATTGGATAGCAAGATAATACGTAAATCAGGGAAAGAAGTAATTGTAATAAAGACAGAGGCGCGATGGGACGGCAACAGTATGTTTTCAATAATTAAATGAGTTTAATCAGTGATTGAAAAATTGTTCATGTGATTACTTCTATGTCATTTAATATATAATGAACATTTATTTTCATTATGCAAACTAAATATACATTAGACGCTTCTGATTTACAATAATAACTCGCACTTGTACTTACAATATAAACTTACAGACCAACACTGCGGTTTTTATAGTTTGCCAGTCAAACTTGGCTCTTGAGAGCCGAGACCTTTTGCCTAAGGCGATGAGGCGCTCATCCGCCTGGGTGCGAATGAAATGATGGTCAGCTGATAATGCGACCACTCCTCCGCAGCGCGCGGACGCGCACCGACGGCTCCCTTGGCCGCTGCTTCTTCTTCTCTGTATTGGCTTTGCCACGAACTGCGTGTGTGCGCTATGTCGATTTAAATGAGAAAAAAAGAAAAGAGCTTGGGGCTGATGATAAGGAAAGGGGAAAATCTTCTGTTCTTGAGAGTGACTGTTACGCCTCCCCTCCCACACACACACACACACGCACACTCACGAGCCCTGACTGCCCGTCGGGGAGCCGCGCACGGTTGCTCCATCGCACTCACTATGGGTGGCGTCTCTGTGGTCGGGGGAGGACTCCCGACGAACCGTAACTTCACGGCTGCGGAGCGGGGGCGACCGGCCGTCGTACACCAGGTCTGGCGGGCGCGCGTGCTCGGCACTCGTATGGTATTAAGTGTTTGCGACTAAGTAGTACGTCTAGTCTAAGTAAAGCAACATTGCAATCCACACAGCATGAGTCTCCGATATATTATCAACTAATTTAATATCTCTTACATACACTATTCAACTTTCCATGTTTTAAATGTCTCTTACATATATTATAGACTTTCCTTGTTTTAGAAAAAGTAAACCACATTACCAATATGCAAATCAAACTTACACGAAATTTAGGAACTCATTTTCAATTTACCTTTTCGACAATAGTAATTGCCAGAAATTATGGTATATAAATACATTTTGAACAAAATAATACCATTGAATATGTATGGATAAACATGAACTAGTGGAGTCAAAACAGCACGTACTTTCTCGCCCGTATTTTCAAACGAAATTGCGCGAAAAGTACGCGAATTTACGCAAATAACGCAAAATTACGCGAAAACCAAATTAACACGATGCGTATTTTGAGAGTAAATAAAACTATTAATTTATATTAATGCGAAAGAAAACGCTGTAGCCATTATGGCCTGTTATCAGTGCCTCGTTACAATGAGTTACAAGCAACAATAACCGCTAAGTCGTATGGGATACACATTTTGCCAATTAGTATTCTTGATACCGCTAACAAGAAAATTAAAATGGATAGAAAATTTTTGTTGCCAATTTTGTTGGCAAAAAAAGAAAATTTTTGTTGCCAAATTACTAAAAAAAATACTCATATTTTCGTAAAATTCAACTTCACTTTATTTAAAGATCTGTTTCTGATGAACACAATTCACTAAAAAAAACAAATTGTATCTTCATAATTGTAGTTTTAGGAAGACGCCAAAATCATTTTGAACTTTTTTAAAATTTTCGAAAAATCAGTAATTAAATCAGTAATCAGTTTTAAGTAACATGCGACCTGCGCCATTCTGTTAAACGTCCTTCAGATTATCCCACAACAAAGTTGATAGCGCCATTTTTTTGAAAATTTTGAAAACGTCCCAGGGGCTTCATGTAAAGTACCCGTAAAAATTAAAATATCGGTTTCAAATTCAAAGGGTCTCGACATCAGCCAGATCGATTGTGGAATATGAGTTTTGGAGAAAATCGGCTGAACGGTTTAGTCGCAAGTATTGCTCACTGACAGACCGACAGACGGACAGACCTTTTGCCGTCAATTTGATTCCAGTCAACGTGATTTTTCGAAATCAAGGAGTCATAAAACATGGATTCTGGCTACTCCACGTGTTAGAGGATTTTTTTCTAAATTTATCAATTGGATTTATCCACTTTTTCGTTACCAGAGCCCTGTAATAAGAGTTTTCTGCCGAAAATTCGTCGTTTTTACGCACCGCATTACATAACTTTCTCTTCTTAAGAAGTTCCTTGTTAAGCGTCAGAAAGTAAAAAAATCCATGCAAAAGCAGAAGCGAAACGTAGACTTATGGCCTTATGTGTATAGAAGTTCAAATTAATGTCTGCAAATTAACTCTTCATTAAATATGAAATTGCGCCGTAATAAAAAGAAGAGAAGAATTTACGAGATCATTCGGGCAGTGGTGCGAGTACAAAAAGAATTTCTTTTGCTTGTTAATTCGCCACCGAATGGACCGACAACACTACTATATTTGGAAATTCATTTTTACTTTATCGCTATCACTACCGCGGTTACAGAGAAACTTACGTAATTCTACGCAAAGAAACAGCAAATTTTCGGCAGAAAAAACTTACTACAGCAACAGTGGATGAATCTAGTTGCTATATTTTGAAAAAAAAATTCCTCTAACACGTGGTGTTACCAGGATCCATGTTTTTTGGTTCCTTGATACCGAAAAATCGATTGAGGGCAAAACGCCCGTGCGTCTGTCCGCCTGTCAACAATATTAGTGGCTAAACCGTTCAGGAGATTTTCTCCAAAATTGATATTTCGTAATCAATCTGACTGTTGTCACGGCCCCTTGAATTTGAAATTGATATTTTAATTTTGGGGTACTTTACATGAAGCCTCGGGACATTTTCAAAATTTTCGAAAACATGGCACAATCGTTTTTCATTAAATTTTATTTTTGGATAATATGAAAGACGTTTAAGGGAATGGTGGGGGGTCTCATATTCCTAATTTTGTTTCGATCTTCATACTAGTGAAATAATAAAGAGAGGTATTTTCCCTTAATAAAATCCGTTCCTTAAAGGTAGCTTTTGAAATATGATCATGTAGAGTTTTAAAAAATATGAGTATTGTTCGGGTAATTTTGTGTAAAATATAGGCAATTTTTCATTTTATTTTTGTTCAAAAACTGCTCCATCGTTCTAATGAAATTTTGTTGTTGGATAGTGTGTTAAGAAAATGTGCAGTCTGGTAAGAAAATGTTGGTTAGAAACCTTGATTTTTCGAAAATTGAAGTAATTAAAAATTTTCCTTCAACTACAATTATGAAGATACAGTTCTTTTTTTAATGAAATGTGCTTTATGGAAAATTTATGGAAAATAATTTATTATATTTATATTATTTATATAGTTATATTATAGGTATTTTTATAATTATATTATTTCATTTCAAATTGCGTCCTTTACTTGTGTTAAATGTTAAAACGAATTGATGCTTTATAAGATGTGGGAATGAAGAGTAATGCACGTAAAAATCAAGTAATTTCGATGAATATAAAAATATTATATTTAATTATTAAATTTTTCGTTTGCGTTAATATAAACTAATACTTTTATATGTTTGGAGAATATTACAATACTAATAATTAATAGTTACTATTGGCTTTAGTAATCACTATTGTACTTGTATATTATTCAATATATTTGCCAACACTATCAGTATCGTATTATAACTGCATACCGTATGAAATGAATTCAATTCCAGAAATGTATTTTCATTTAAAGTTTTGAATAAAAAATGTATTACTTGAAACCATTTAATTTTCGCACCAAATATTCTACGATTTCGAGTTCTACGAGTTTTATAAATAATTACTAAGATGTGTGAATTCGAAGAGAAATTGTGGTATAAATGGTATTACATTATCATTACTAAAAGCGAGAAAGTACGTGCTATTTAGCACCACCAATTTCATATTGCTTTCGACAATTGAGCACATACTTAACGCACTCTGTCGTCTAACTCTACTGATAAACCAACAAACTATTTGGCAAAAATAGAACCCAAACCTTTTGAATTGATTCAAGGTTGTGGGCGATCGTGTTTTCAACCTTTGTTGAAAACCTTTGTTGTAGTTGCACCCCCGATAAGATGGTAAAAGGTTCCCCTCCACCAAATGACTTATGAGTAGGTACACTATAATTATAACAAAAAATATTTTTGAAATGTTTCTTAGTCTCCGTCCCACCACCAACACCTCTTTACAGCCAAAAACGTGTTTTTCTTAATTTCAATTTTTTTGTTGAAACTATGCGACTGAAAAAATATGATAAATCAGAAAACAATTCATAGAAAATATTTTTATGATAGTATCAATTGTTTTCTGATTTATAATTTTTTCAGTCGGATAGTTTTAAGTTGACGAAAAATATTGAAATTAAAAAGCACATTTTGGTCAGTAGAGGGGTGTGGGCTAAGGACGGGACGTTTCTTAGTTAAGAAACTTTTCAAAAACATTATTTTTATTTTAGAATTATATTGTAACTACTCATATGTCATTTGGTTATCCGGAGGTACCCTTTGTCATTACCTTCTGCTTCATTTTCAATTTTCTAGTACTTTTTTATCAGCAGTTGTTCTTTATCGGCGCATATAATAACACTACCTTTTTTATTTTGTGTTTGTGTAGATATTACTTTATTGCATTTGAACTTTTCAGTAACACAGGGGAAAATAGTGGAAGGATTTTCCAAAAGAATTATAAAAAACTAATTCTGCTATTTTAATATAAAATAATTAATTGCATTCTCTAGTTCCATTCGAGTTCACAATAGAACAGAACATTAAAAAAACAAGTTAACCCATTGTTTTAAACCTGCGTTCCATTCCAGACCAAACCGAGCTGCGATGATATTTTGAAAAGGAGGATAGTGGCCAAACGATAAATGTAAACATTCCAACTCCAAATACCATGTTAGCATTGAAACAAAATGGTCTGGAGCTCGCGTTAGTTCTCGGCGGGGCGAGCGATCTAGTTAGCAGACGGTGTAATGAACCCGCACAAAGAGAGAAAAACAGGAGAAAATAATTCCGTCGACCAGTTCGTCCGCGCTCGAAGTCTCCCCATCAAACGCACGTTCGCCATCCGCGGGGACGCGATCTCCAGTCTGCCCGCTCGGATGGGGTTAATTCCGCACAGAAGCTGATCGACTGTCGATGAGTTGGTTAGGGGAAGGGTCGGAATTCAGTCACAACTTCCATGGCCGACGCGTGTACCTTCGATTGCCGCCATTCTCGTCTGCGCCCGGACTTCCTTTCGTGAATAGTCTGCGCGTTTGCCACAGGCGGAAGCAGAATGGTATTCTAAAAGCTCTTCAAACGGAACAACTTTGAAGACGTTTTCTCATGTATTATCAACGGTTTTTTTAATGTCCCTTAATACCCATGGCGCATCCATTGTGATAACAACAACACGCAAAAATAGTTTGAGTTATTGTACATAGATTCAATATTTTACTTAATTTTTATCACCTTCTACTATATCTAGAAATGGACGCATGTTAACAAAGTTAGAATGTATCTCTGCAGTAGTTTTACGATGTCTTATTAAAATTGAGATAATGAGATTGTCCTAATATTCAAACACATTTTTTGATATTTTTGACATACAAGGAAAGTACTGCAATTACTGCATGCTTTAAAAATAAGCATAAAATTTGTTTTAATATATCATTTCCATTAGAGGTAACGCAAAAAATCTCGTTAAAATATTTAAAAGATTGCAAAATAAAAAGGTGAACCTCTTAAATGACGGTTACTTTCAAAATGTTATAAATTTCCTGAGAACGTAAAACATATGTTCAAAAGTGAAATTAGATAGCAGAATAGGTTTGCTGTCATGAGGAATGCGCTCATGTATCCCCTCCATTTCTTAGAATAAAAGTTTTTTACAGTCTTCTTTAAAGATATGGTTCGGGGTGAGCAATGAATCAAATATTTGGGCATAATAATCAAATAGAACGGGCAATGTACTCAACTCTACATTACAGGTCATCAACATCAATGTACATCGACGGAGGTCTTTACATCGATGGCAATATCATGATGGCATCGATGGCATCATCGACATCGTTGACAATACATCAACGTCGACATGAACCACCACCTCAACATTAAAGCAACAACGAAAGCAACATGAGCAGCAGCAATGAAATTCGTATACGCAAAACTTCCACGAATCGACTCTCGTATTATGTCCGAATGCCGGCGCGGGGCGGCGCGGGGCGGCGCGGGGCGGCGCGGGGCGGCGCGGGGCGGCGCGGGGCGGCGCGGGGCGGCGCGGGGCGGCGCGGGGCGGCGCGGGGCGGCGCGGGGCGGCGCGGGGCGGCGCGGGGCGGCGCGGGGCGGCGCGGGGCGGCGCGGGGCGGCGCGGGGCGGCGCGGGGCGGCGCGGGGCGGCGCGGCGGGAGCTTGCCTGCAGGGAGTGAAGGCGGCAGCAACGCGTGGAACGCGCGGCTGGTGGCGCCACTGCATTTTCCGCGTCACTAATTGCGCTCGCGACCCCACCTGCTTCGGCGCCGCGGCGCGAGTGCGTGTTTCCGACGCGCGTTTGTAAACATGGCGCAGCGGCAGCAGCGCTATTGGAAGTAGCGGCGCGAGTAGTACTAGCGACGGTGACGAAGGCCCAGAGACTGGGGTGGCTGCTGTTGAAGCGTTGGAACAGGTGCAGCTGCCAATGCTGGCAGACACAGTGATAGCCATGTTGGAGGGAAGTGGAAGCGATGGGGAAGGATCAGAGAGAACGGCATTGGTGATGGTAAACGCAGTGGTGGTCGTTTATGTGAAGAAGTACTTGCAAGGAGGGAAGAAATGTGCAGACGGGATATGCATGAAGAGGGAATGACGGGGCACCCGGTGGTGGCAAGGGAGTAGCGGGGTGTCGCCGAAGGACTGTGATGAGACTAGTTGAAATACTGCGGAACGAAGACGGCAATGGTGACGGGGTGTTGGAGGCAACTGGGCAGATGCCGGAGGAGGAGTGGTGATGATGTGTGGGCTAGGTGTTGGGGTGGAGTGGCTTTGCGGTAGGGCGGTGGGGCAGTGGTGCAGTAGGTAGTGGGGCGGTGGGTTGGTGTGGGGGCAGGACTGGTATCGGAGGCAGTGACAGCGGCAGCGGGGAAGGAATGTGGTAGGGGACAATTTGGAATGGTTTCGGGGATGAGAGGGCGTGGGGACAGGGGGGTGGGCGTGGGCGCGGGATGGTGGTTGCTGAGCGTTGGAAAGGACCGCCGCGGACACGAGGCAGAAATGGGCGAAGGGGGAGGGCGAGGGGTATGCAAAAGGGTGAGGGCGCGGCGGTGTTCGCCCGCTCGACCACCGCCTCCCGCAGGAACGCAACGCGCGCAGCGATAGCGCGTGCTCTTTCAGCGGGAATCCCCGGAGCCATCGCCTCTGCGGCTGCCCCCGGATCGCTGGCTTGTGCGCCTACGTTCGTTTGCTACGATTACGCCTTTCTTAGATTGCTCTGCCAAAGACTTTTACTTCATCCCGGTAGTTACTACAACACTTATATTTAATATACATAAACGCATGAAAGTGTTAGACTTAAATTACTTTACTCAAAATGTGACATACAATATTACATTATGGTTGTCTATTTTTTTTTTTTTTTTGCAGTGTTCAAATACATCGTTTCATCTATATTTGTATTTTCAGAATGCGTTTCTCGGAACCATCACAATATTTTTATTAAAAAGTAGATATTTTTTTAATAATATAACTTGTTCAAAAGTTCAAGCAATGATTACCGAATCTCGAATTGCAACTTATTGATATTATTTACTTTTTATTGTACGTGGATTATTTAGCATTTTCTATTAACTTAAGAGAACTCCACCTTTCCCACTAATTAAAACCACAAAACGCACGGCCTTAAATCGGAGCCCGTTTGCCGGATGCTCCACTGCAGCGCCCAGGCTGTTCAAGATTCGGGGCGTCGACCCGAAATCGCTGACGTGGTCAGCAGCCGGGACCCACAATCGAATATCTATTATTCCCTACAGCTGATTTATATCCACATTGCTGTATTCTAATTTATCGTGAGAGGCTCTCTTTATTGCAAATTCATCACTGCGATATCTCCACAAATGAAATTGGAACAACGCAGATATACCGCAGTTGGAAATTTTGTATTCAATAATATATAACTTACTATTTAATTTAAGGGTTACCGATGTGATAAATATAAAATTTTACAGCATTGAACTGCGATCAATGAGAATCAATGATCTGAAAAATAACCAATTGCTCTGTGTTGCTCCAGCATCTAAATCTGTGGGCGTTGAGGCAACGACTGATATTCGAAGAGCGCCGATTCTCTCTCTCTTTCTCTCTCTCTCTCTCTCTCTCTCTCTCTCTCTCTCTCTCTCTCTATATATATATATATATATATATATATATATATAGATTCTTCTTTGGTACTTTTGTAGCATCTGTCGATTTCCATTCCGAAGGTCAGATGGGTTGTTTGCATGGTTTGTCTGATCATTCCAAGGTGAATGCCACCCGGTATCATTATCTCTCATAAACGGCGTAAGCCAGTGTGGCAGAGGACCAGAAATCATCGTGTGAAGTATTCTACTTCACGTTAATTTATAGCACAAACAAATCTGGACGTACATTTGAAACCCGATTTTCGGAGCTAACGAAAAGTAATACCAATACCTTACAAACAAAAGACAAAAACCCAGACATGAATGCAACGCAAAGCATAATATTGTTAGCAAAATATTTTATAAAATCGATGCTCATTTGTCTAATTTACAAAATAATATGTAATTAAAGATGTATTAGTTTTTACATAACGTAACTTTGTTGAATTTTATATTCCTGCTGTGTCATTTGGAGATCACTTATTTTCAAATAAACCAGAATTCATTGTCTGTTGTACTGAATTGTTGAATAGTTCATTGCCAATCAATGTTGTAATTATAATGAAATAAGTAGTGAAAGATTACCATTTCGAAACTTTAATGTAACTGTTTACTGAACCGAAGGTTTGAACACTGAACTTCGAAGTACTACGGAAAAACTACAAAATACTGCAACACAATGTTCAATCGAATGCTAAAGGAAGCTGCGGGCTTGCCAACATGGAACTAAGGAGCCTCTACCATTCAGTTTCAAAGTAGTCTAATCATTGATGTCCCATGGGGGCTACCTACCAGTGAACTCCGGTCATCGGTTTTGTCCTACCGTTTCACGCTGCTCACGACTTCGCACACACTGGTCATCACTTCCTACGAACAAAACTTGTGAGGCGTAAGACGTAAGACGAAGGAACAATGAACCCCGGCGTAATGGCTTCTCGGTCGCTGGAAGCAAATTTCTTGCAACCTATCACATGCGCGTTGCTAATATGTTCAAGAGTCGTAAAGACGAACAAAACTCCAAGCGGCTACCTGCAAGATGCAAATTTCCCCTCACCTGGCGCGGTCGCGCGGCTTATACGCATTCAAAATGAATAAAACATTATAAAATAACTCCCGCTTCTTCTCCCACGAAAAAGGAATGCAGCAAACGGCAGCCTTGTGAATGTGCACACAATGTGTCGTAATAGAACACGGGTGTTCCTTCGCTGTAGATAAATGGTAAACTAATTCTCTTCCATACGCCACAGACATGTCTAAAATAAAACTAATCAAATTCTAGGATAAAATAAATTTGTTTATTTATCTCACTATTAGGTACAACATTGCGTCCTAAGAGCTCAAATGATTCTTTTAGGATTAACCAGCGATCAGTGCTCCTGTTAAACTGAATCAGACATTTGCACTTTTATTCTCATTATTTCTTTGTTCGAGCAAATAATTCAGAGGCGTTTGAAAATGCCTGCTCTACATCTTGCTTTAAGTGATTGGATTCTCTTCTTCTCGGGACGGGGTGTAATGCTGTGCTGGTAGGGAGGCAATGAAACAAAAGTGGCGTGGCTAGTAGTTTCTTTTTAACTGCGCGACCGACCGACTACAGTGAAGGAACGAACATCTATTATTAATTGAAAATATGTTAATAACGCATTTTGTATTGCATTCTCCTTCTTCACGGACAATATCGATACTAATTATGTTCTCCAATGCGCAATACGTACCAATTATGAATAAAAATTGATCGATATGCAATAAAACAATAAGAAAGTATTTATTAAAAAATAAAATGGAAAACCATGCGTATTTGTTTGTTGTTTTTGTTTAATTTTATTTTACATTTACAGACAGTACAAGGTTCAGCTGTGAGGCTCTTCAGTTGATTGGCCGAGCAACTTTGTATCAGAAAAGTGTGAAGGGGGTAACTGCTTGTTACCTCCCTGATAGTGATTACATGTGTTGTGCCTTCAACCAAGGTTATGGCGAGGGAATGATGTTAGAGCAGGCCTGTCCACGATTTCTGCTCCGCCCGTGCTCCGGAGCACCAAGTTCGCTCCGACTGACGACGAAGCGGGCTTCAGTTCGGCTGTTTCCGCCACAGCCCGACGGCTGTCCCCGACTGCCAGTTAGCCCTACCGCGCAACTTTCCTCGCCGAGCGACAGTAATTTACTGGATCGTTTCAATGGGATGAAACGCGACAACGTTTTAATGCAGCTCATGTGAAATCAAAGAGGATTTTAATTTAATTTTATTCCACGGAATAAGTTTCTTTTTTATTTTCTAGTTTGAAACATATAATTGAGGAAAACGGGATTTCCTGGATAAGTAGGTTTAGTTAAAGCAAACAAAAGCAATTTAATAGTAACAATTTTATTTGCTTTTTTTATTGTTTGCAATTCGCTCGATGCGGGGCACAACATTCCTTGTCGCCATCAAACGCAAGGAATTGCGAAGACTCTCGTCGCTCAAACATCCTCTGAACCTCGATTTGGTTAACTGCATAACAGAAAAGAAGCTCTCATATTTCGTATACATACGTGGATCCAAACATAGAAATTACTTTCGCTGCTTGCATATGCAGTTTTGGGAACTCTTGTTGTGGAAAATTTTCATAAAACTCTAGCAAAGAGTTCGCCGTCCAAAATTTATCTTTCTGTCTCGTGTGACATTGCAAGTCAATCAACTCCAATTGCAAATGTTCCGGAACAGTCTCTGCCGAAATCGAAAATGGTGTCGCAAACAATGTAAACAACTATTCTTGTTCTCTTAAGTTCTTGAAGCGGTTAGAAAAGTTTTCTTTCAAATCTTGAATAACAGTGACATATTCACCGAAACATGCACCTTATTCCACAGTCTAAAGACATAAAAAGTGTGTTGCATTCCTATTCCTTAATTGAAATCAAGGAAAGCTTTAATTCAAAGGCTTTTATTTTATCAAATAAATCTGTAATGAGACAGTTCTTGCCTAGCATTGATATATTAAGGTCATTTAGATGGCTGGTAATGTCAGCAAGAGACCCTAATGCTGCCACCCACTTTGAGTCGGCTAGCAGTTTACATTCATCAGGTTTTTTCTTTAAACTCCAAAAACAATTGTATTGCCCCCTTTAATGCAAAAACCCTCTTAAAAACAGCTCCATGACTCAACCATCTCACTGCACAATGATACGGAATATCCGAAAGTTCAGGGTTTACAGTGGTCTACAAAAATATTGGGACACCCATAAATTTGCGAATATTATGCCGAAACACGAATAAGAGGAAAATACTTATTTCATGTAAACTATAATTTGAATATAGTCGAGTGTGAAGAGAGGGAAAATCTGTAAAATAATTTATTTTAACAATATATTACATCAAAATGAGTAATTTTAATATGAAAGGACCAAGTTCGACATCAACAAAAGTATTGGGACACCGAATGTCTGGATAATTTGCGTGCAAAATATGGAGTTGAGTGAGCGTGGGAAAACGGAACAACTTTCCGAAACCTTGAAAAGGGCTCAGTTACTTTCTTGGTTGCGTGGGAACCAGAAGGAAGGACAATGGTGCACAGAGAAAAAAATGTTAGCTTTAATACGCGTCAGTTGGTGATATTCCAGCACGAAAAAGGAAACAGCATCAGAAAAATTGCGAATATGTTTCGAATGAAAAGAACAACAGTGTATAATATTATTAAACGTACAAAAAAGAAGACAGGATTGAATATATGTGTCAAACGGGGCGTCCTAGAACATTTTCTTCCAGAGAAGAAAATTACATTTTAAGAAAAATTAAGAAAAAACCTTTTATTAAAGCGACACAGATTACTGCTGAAGTGGAAACTGAAATTGGAAAACATATGCATCCCGAAACTGTTTGGCCTGTTTTGCATAGAGCCAATTTCCACAGCAGAATCGCCAGACGATAACCGCACATCAGTGCAGTTAACATCAAGAAAAGAATAGCGTTCGCGAATGACCACATTCTGAGGAACGAAAACTCGTGGAAACGGATGATCTTTGCAGACGAGAGCAAATATAACTTGTCTGTGTCGGATGGACGAAATACCGTGTGGCAGAGGCCCAATGAGGAGCTCCGAAAGATTAATGTTAAACCGACAGTAAAACACGGCGGTGCAAGTGTAATGGTTTGGGGGTATATGGCCGCCAATGGAGTGGGAAAATTAGTGTTTTTGGACAAGATTATGGACCAACATGTATACTTAAACATATTAAAGGACAATCACAAGAAGAGTGCAGAAAATTTAGGACATTCTGGGTTATTTCAATTCTACCATGACAATGACCCAAAGCACACTGCCCATCTGTGAAGCTGTGGCTTCTTTATAATTGTCCCAAAGTGCTCCATCCTCCTCTACAAAGTCCAGACATAAATCCCATTGAACATCTGTGGGCAAAATTAGAAACTGAAATACCCCAGAGCCCTATTATTAACAAAGAACATCTGAAACAACGAATACGGGAGGAGTGGGGGAAGATTTCCTCGGATTATACCCGAAGGTTAGTAGAAAGTATGCCAAAAAGGTTCAAAGATATCATGAAAGCTAAAGGTGGGCCCACAAGATATTTGTAAGTATTTTATTCAAATTTTAGTTGTAAAAATTACCAGTGTCCCAATAATTTTGTTGAATTGCCAAAGGAGCAAATAGTTTTGTGATATATAAATACAGACTTTATTTTCTAAATTTGCTTAGTTTTTTAATACTGACATTTATGTGATAATTCTTCGTTATTTGGTTTCATCATTAAAGTGTTTTATAACATTAATACGATTTTTATTGAAGGATATATTACAAAATTGCCCCTGTCCCAATATTTTTGTGGGCCACTGTATGTCTATCAATAATTCTTTGAATTGACGGTGGGTAAGTCCATGAGCACGGAGAAAATTTACAATGCGGATAACGTCTTTAGCAACATTGCCAATATTCGCCGCTTTTGCACAAAGTGCTTCCTGGTATATAATACAATGCACGCAGCTAATGAGTTCTTTGCCAAACTCCAACAGTTTTGTTTTCACTAACGTAACAAATCCAATGTGCACCTACACATAGACGGTGCACATTGTCAGTTGTAACAGAACACAGCCGTTCCCACGGTAAAACCCACTTCTTCCAAAGCATCCTCGACGGCTCGAAAAATATCGACACCCGTTGTTGTGTCCTTGAGGTCGCCTTGTCGCACGGACTGAAGGGATGCCCCCTCCTCTGGTGACTAATTTGCGCCGGCGCGCTGCGTGGAGCACGGGCGGAGCAAAATTGCACCGGAGCACAGTTTGGACAGGTCTGTGTTAGAGCAATGACAGGATTAAAATGAAATACGATGGGAGGGACAGGTAATTGCTAGAAATGTTCTTGCTTTATCTAATGTCAGAGAGATATTGAAGGAAAATATGGAATGGGAGTCTGTTTCTTAGGCGGGAGAGCGTATTTGGTACAAACATCAGGTGTCAGATAAAACCTGGCAGGCGACTAACGCTCTCTAGAGGAGAATTCTAGCGGCCGGCTGCTCTGATCGGTAGTTTTCTGTGGTTTCTCCGATAAACACCAGGTGAATGCCGGAGCAGTACCCTACCAAACGAACCACGTGCTGCGCGCAATCTTTCCTTCCTCTTCCTTGTCCTATCCTCACCCTTTACACATACACTAACATGCGATAGAGTACCAGACATGCCGAGAGAGCAGTCGGGGGCTTAGAGCTGGTCCCGGTTGGGCTTGTGCTCTGCAGTTAGGAGTTAGGGTTTCCCTGGTTGGGAAACCCCGCTAGTCGACGGTAGGTCAGGCGCCGGATTCCATCATCTAGCGAGAGAGGATCACCACCATATCCCGCTGAAAACTTGCACTACACTTACGGGACTAACGACATTAGCTATTGAAGCGCTCGGAAACAATAAATGACTATACATAAACCTAAGGTTTGAGCCATCACATTTAGACATTAAGCGTTCATTACGTTCCATCCATTAAGCCACGTCCAGCAACACGATCGCGTCCGGTAAACACACACACACACAACCACAACGAAAAATTACAAGTGAGCTAGACGCCGCCGCTCTCGCTCAAAGACGGAGCGCAACCGCCGCCGCCAGGGCCCCTGCGGCTGCTCCTGCGATGGGCGGAAGCGCGAACGGCGGCGCGGTGGCGGCGCGATGCGTCCCGCAGCTGGCGGCGCCTGGGGCCTTGTCACCGTCGCCGCCACGACCCCCTCGCATCCTCCTCCGCCCCCGCTGCTTCAGACTCACTGTCCGCGCGACAACATGTCTCAGGTTCGCGGATCAGGCGCGAGGAAAGAAATACCACGATTTCAGTCACGTCGGTAGGCTGTTCAAAGAAACGTAGGCAACATTCACAGTGTTATTATAATGCAATCTATATATAATCCAATCCTAAAGTGGGTTAGTATTCCCCTGATTACGGGTACCAGCATCAGGAATCACAGAATTATCTACGCACGTTGTTATAAACTTATAACTTGTATTAAATATAACACTCATAATGTCGGATGTTTTGATTTTTTGGAGACGTCACCCGCAGATAGAAGGTTTTTAACTTATTTTGACAATTATATGATGGATTATGAACAAAAAAATTAGGTTTTGTACGGTCACAGTCGAGCATAAAGCGGGCACTGTCGGGATGCGGAGGCTGCATGCTTGCGCGGAGCGTAGAGCCTTGATTTGTTTTCGCCAAAGAACAGGAAAAACTGAATCTGACGTATGGCGAAGATGTATAATCTGCGCACGTTTTCTTGAGCTCCAGAATCTCTTCCCCATCCTTTTACAGTACACAGAAGTTGAATGATGAATGAAAGTACCAACACAGCGAGCTTATTTGAAGTTTTTTAAAAATGTTCTTCTTTATCTTTTGAAGGACCATCCTATGAAACATTTTGAGTTCTTTTGTAGAATCTAATCGATGAAAATTAATATGTGAGTGCTACATGTAATAATACATAAATATAGGGGTGGTACATAATGTAAAATTTAAATAATACTTCCAACACGTCTGCCAGTACTTAATAGATTGTGACAATGTAACTCGCAATATTCCCCGAGAATAACTATTCCGCCACTAGTATTGGATTACCGCAACACCAGGAAAAAAGTTTACAACTCCGACTGTCAAGGATTGCTACAGAAGCAGTGAAATTCGCTAAATAAATACAATAAATAAATTCGCACAAACTAATGCATTGCCCGCTAAACAAGAGAGGCGGACGCTTTCGTCGGTCCAATGGCGATGGAGTGACCGCGCGCTTCCAAACAAAACAGCCACGAAACGCTTTTATTCTAGGACACGGCCCGGGCCCCGAGCAATTGTGAAATCAAAAGCTTTATTTCGAGATTTTCACCTGTTGGCGGGCTCTGTGTTAGCGTACAAGTACCAGGGTTTGAAATCATTAAATGTGGGCGCAGTCGGGCAAGAAAGGGCTTTTACGAAAATTGTGCGCACAAAATGCGACCAGATGTTTCGATTAACGGAAAATGTTGAGTTACGAAATTCTACAAATTTCAAGAAACTTGTATTCAAACATGGCTCATCATTTAAATTACCGAGAAGCACAGTAAATTATTAAGTACGAAGAATGGTTTACAAAATATACGCATTTCAAATATCTAAATGCAAACAATATATATATATATATATATATATATATATATATATATATATATTATAGGTTTACGAATAACATGCTCTAATTCAACATTCTTATTACTTGTTATAATTTTAGGTTGTGATGAAGGAGCAAACACCTGTTTAAAACAATCGTTTGAGGAAAATTGGAAAGTAGCCTCACATTTTAACGGCCAAAACTCGTGGTTTGTTGCAACTCGTAGTTTACACATACAGCGAAAAATATTAACGTTTCAGCACTGTTCAGACGAGATCTTAAGATTATTAAAATAGATATTTTTAAAACGAAACGCTTGCACACATGAGAAACATTTTGATGAAATTACATATTAACGCGGTTTTATTTTGGCCGTCCCAGTCCATGGCTGTTCCCATTCCACTCGCTTCTTATCTTAATTCTCTGATGATCTCGACAAACGTACAAAATCATTTAAAAATGGCAGTGTAAAAATAGTAATATTTTCATCAAAATTTTCACGACCCGGGAAAGTTTCACAGAAACATGAATTTAATACATGTATTTGATCGCATCAATTTTCAAGAAACCAGTGTTCAACTGTTCCCCGGAGATACAACTTAACGTTGTTGTGCATTTTATTCTCATCATACTTCTACGTTAGACGTCACACACACACACACAAAAAAGACAGTCGGCTTCTTGCGTTGACACGCACCGGGAAAGAGGCGCTCGGAGCAAAATACTCCCGAACGACGAAGGCGAGAAAAATTCCTCGTAACTCTTCGCCAAGTTTCATCTTGGAACCGTGTTGCGCAAGCCTTCGGATCACGACGAAGTTCCAAATTCTCTCAATGTACCCGCGAAAAAGAACCGGGAATATCATACAAATGTCGAATGAATAACGATATTTACCTCATGGAGAAGTTCATAATGTCGTCTGCATGTGACAGTTACGTTATTACACGAACAGCTGGGCGTCGAAACGAAACATAGAATGATTTAGGGAGTGTTAATAGAAGCGCGAAAACTATAACGGCTGATGGAAAGTGCTCTCCAAATCACGACGAACAACTCAACACTTCACGCGCGAAACAAACAAGTGTTTGGCCTTTTTGGCGCTCAACATGACAATTTCGACGCCGCCGCATTTCAACAACGTTTATATCGAGCCCGTCGTGTTTAACCCTTTGTATGCAGACGCCATATCGACACGTATCTCAATGAAAACACACGTCACCCCGTCAATCATTGCCAAACACAGGAATATGGTGATACATCGGAACATTAACCATAACACGGCGAGCGATGTTCTGTTTCTATTATCAAATGCCATGCGTGCTCGACATAACGGAATCACTTTATGAGTAAGATGAGAATTTAAAACGGATTGTTTGCATTCCAAAGCATTCACTACGTGATTTAAAATTGACGTGACGAAAATATTGTCAAAATTACCGCAGATTTTACATTTCTGAAATATGAACTTATGAGATGCGAAAGATTGGGAAAATGACACACTTAAATTTCAATACAACCTGTCGACAATTACCATGTCGCACATATTGTTCTCTGCTAGATTTTTAAATGAAATAACAAAAACTAACGACTATAGCATACCGAGATCATTTGCTATAGCAAATTCCTGTGAAAGTGACAGATCTCTGACGTATCTCCACAGGCCATTCAAAAGATCATCGACCTAACCAGCCAAAAAGAAACGCACCCATCATAATCGTCATTACCTACTCGACACCTACTCAACACCTACCTCGAACCATTTCCCCGCACTCATTACATCACCTTCGAGCGGAAAGCATCGGCGGGTGCCCAGACCCACGTGCGCAAAGTAGCACGGCTTGCTGCTGCGCGCTTTCTGTCTCTCTCACTGCGCTCGCAGGAGGCCCTGCCAGGCTGGCGGCGGCCATCGACGAAACGGCCCCTCGCGATCGCCGAAGAGATGGATCGGGAGACTCGCAGCTAAGGAGGCCGCAACGCAACCCATCGTATCGTATCGCATCGCGGCGCGGCGCGGCGCGGGTCCGCGCAACGCTCCACGGCACGGCGCGGCGCGGCGATGCGTCGCCACATTGCGTAAGCACGCGGCCGCGCGAGCGATGTCAACGCGCACATCCGCGCACGCGAGCGCCGAGCGATGGCCCCCAGGCGAGCCGGCCATCTCCCGCGAGTAGCGGCTACAGAAGAAGAGGGTTTTGGTCTGAAGAAACGCGTTCGCTTGGTACGCGGCGTCGAGCGAGCGCGCTCGCGACCGATGTTCTGACAGGTAAAGTAGGTTATTGAAATCGCCGCCGCCGCCGTCGCCGCCACCGCCGTCGCGCGGCGCGGCGCGGCGCGGCTTCCCGGCAGGCGGGGGCGTGGCCGGGCCAGAGGTATCGGTAACGAGGGCCCGCGCGCCCGCGACAGGCACCAGCAACGGGCGCCCGCGGGCGGCGGCGACGGGAGCGTCTTTGAGCGGCCGGGCGGGCGGCGGCGCGGTCGAGCGGTTGCGGCGTGGCGCAGCGCGGCGCGGCAGCCTGTCCTATATAAACCGCTAAGTATGGCAAGACCTGTACCGGATTGCGACAACGCCAATAAGAAGCGAGCGAAGGTGTGCGCACGCGTAATTGTTGTGGTCGTCGTCGCCGCCGTGGGTCGTGGCGGTGTCGCCGCTGCCGTCGCGTCGCGCGGGCGGGCGCGCGTTAACACTCAACACTTACAGTTTCTCGAGCGTCGGCGGCAGGGGCGACGGAAGGGTGGTGAAGCCCGCGCCGCGGCACGCCATCTCGCGCAGGTTGGCGCTGCACTGGCAGGTGGTGTCAAAGGCGCACAGCAGGAAGGCGTCTTCGGGCGCGGAGAGCAGGTCGGTGGCGGCGGTGGAGACGGCGGCCGCCGCGCCGAGCCGCGCCGCGGGCGCGCGCTCCAGAAGGGCCAGGACGCCGCCGCATAGCCCCAGGGCCAGCAGCCACAGCGCCGGCGGGGGCGGGGGCGGGGCGGGAGCGGGGCGCCGGGCGCTGCGGGGCGGGGGCGGGGGCGGCGGCGGGGCATCGCGACGGGCCGGGGGCGGCGGCACAGGCGGCGGCGGCTGCTGGGGGCGGCTGACGCATAGCTCCTCATCCCTCGCCCGTCGGCGCCGGGGGCGGAGAGGCGGGGCCGGGGGCCGGGCCGCCGCCGGGCCGCGCGCGCTGCACCAGCTGCTGCTGCGAGGGCCGAGGGCCTCGGTGCGCTCGGAGCACGCGGAGGGGCGGGGCGGGGCGGGGACGGGGCGGGGGAGGGCGGGGAGGGCGACGGCGCGAGCACGCGACGACGTCCTGCCGCTGAGGCCGACGGAGAGCAGCGGTGCCTGGTCGGCTTCTCTCGGCGAGTCGCGCGCGTCGCCGAGTCGCGCGGTGCGGCTGGCTACCACACGCTGTACGCGGCGCGGCCTCGCTCCACTCTCGCCGCAGACACACTGACTGGCGTCGCCGGCCCGGCGGGGGCCCTGCCCGCCGCCTCCGCCACCGCCTCCGCCGCCACCGCCGCCGCGCCGGCCTGCACGCCGCCGCCACTGCCCGCCGCGCGCGCGCCGCACCGCGCTCGCCCGCTCGCTCTCTCTGCCCTCACTCGCGCTGTCTCTCTCGCGCCGCGCGCGCTCTCGCTCGCTCTCTCTGACGTCAGGGGCCCCGTGGAAAACCGCCAGCACAATCTCGCGCCCGCTACCGGAGTCACCGAGCGCGCGCGCGCCGCCGCCGCCGCCGCCGCCGCCTTCACCGCCGAGTAAGAGTAGGCCAACGGGTTTGAGCCCGTACGTTTTGATTGGGTCGGCTCCTCCGGCGCGGCGCCCAGGTGCCGCTCCGAGCCCGCGCCGTCGACCTGCAGGGCCTCGCTCGACGCGCGCCTGCGAAACACGCGCGCGCGCACTGCAAGCCGCTGCGCCGTCCACGGCCGCACGCGCGTGCGCGCACGCCCCGCATGGCGCCCCTGCGAGCACGGCAGTCGCGTGCCAAGCCATGGGGAATGCCCTTGGGGCAGGGAGGAAACCTCGCGATCACGAGGCCTGGCCAATGGGAGCCATGCCCTGTGCTCCCTGACAGGGAGGTTGTATTATTTACACATTTCGCTTTCTGCTGAATTGCTCATGAAAAGGGACTTTCAGACTTTCAACAAATCTTCGACCCTTAGACCCTGTTTTCACGAGTAGGAATGAATACTCATTTGCTATGGATGGCCATATCCAAAACGTTATAATATAAAATGTATTGTTTTCAAACCCCTTGAGAGACAGAAATGTCGAACAAGAAGAAATATATTTAAAAAAAGGAAGATATTGTAACCATCACTTTATATAACCCAAAGTGTCAAAAGTAGTTACTTCATAATTTATTCTCCTGAAGATAATATCTCGCTATGAGATAGTCCTGAAGAGAGTATCTCGCCATGAAATGCCTGCCCTAGAGATAGTCCAGAAAGTAAGCGTTACAACACTTTAAGTAACAACTACTGACACTGCAACACTCTCCTCTTGCACAGATTTTCATCGCTATTGTGACAATGATTACTTAGAATCACTGCAAATTTGAAATTTAATTAAAATTAAGAAACTCCAAATCATCCTCGATCTTCAAGTCCACTTCTGTTTCTTGATATATTTCGTAACATTATTACATCCTAAAATTGAAAAACTTCTCCTGGTAGAAAGATACTTTTTTAGACAGCTTAGAAAAATAACTTTATTATGTGATGGAAATAGAAAGCATAATTCAGGACGAAAGAAAATTCAGATGGCAGACGATTGATGATTCAAATAAGTTATTAAAGTATACAGAAAATCAACGAGAGAACATTACCTGTGTCAACCTACCATTGGCCAGACAAAAAACGCAAATAATTAGGAATTATCTCAATTACTCGGAAAAACAGTTTATAATTGTCCAACATGTATTCTAAAATAATCACAGTCATCGACAACATATCTTTCTTACAACAAAAAATCCATTTCTCTAAGGTCCAGCACACACATTCCGGAATACCGGAATACAGTCAAACCTCACTGGTATACCGGAACGTGTTTGCCTAAGGTTTCCGCGGCTAGCCATGCTAATGCTCTAAGGAGGCTATCCGGGTCAGGCCGTCTGAACGCTGTGATGCCAATCGTCATAGCCTCAAAGACCATCATAGGCTTCACACGAACAGCCGAGGGCATTCGCAACCATTCCGATAGAGTCTCATTGCAATTCGTTATTTTACTGCAATTCTTCCACACTCCATCTCTCAGAGAGATTCGACAGGATTGCCCCACCTCCTGTGTCAACCACACGCACCCCGTTACGCACATAGCAAGGCCTCGGAGCGATGGAGCGGTGGGGGAGGCATAGTGCCCAAGGAGCCGCGCTACGGGGCTGGGAGCGCCGCCGCCGCCGCCCCGCGGTAAGATGGGAAATCATGTCGTCGAGGATCACAAGTGCGTGAAGTTGGCACCCCCACTTTGTCGAAAATTCAAATGACATACGCCAAAGTTTTGCCCAAGTTTTGCCCAAGTTTGCCCAACCTTTAAAAAGTTTTGCCCAAGTCACACAACGCCGGAAATAGCGAAAATCGCAAATCAAATTTTCGACTTTAAAGTGACTAGCACCCCCACTTGCGAATTTCAAAGTTTTGAGCAAACCATCGTGTAGAAGAGTTTTGCCCATTTTCGAATCAATTTGTAAAAAGTTTTGCCCAAGTCAAACAAAGTCGGAAATTGCAAATCAAAATTTCGGACTTAACACTCCTGGAGCTCCCCCACAAGGCAATTTCGAAATTACGAACACATCACAGTTTTGCTTACGAAGAGCCCAAGCACATCGAGCCATAAAAAAGTTTTGCTCAAGTCACAGAAAGTCGGTAATCGCAAATCAAATTTTCGGACTTAAACTTTCTATAGCTCACCCAAAAACAAATTTCAAAATTTCGAACATACCATCGTATCGCTCACGATTAGTTCAAAGTCAAGGATCCTTAAATAATAAATAAGTTTTGGACAAGTCACACCACGCCAAAAATCGCGAAAATAGCAAATCATATTTTGGACTTTAAAGTGACTAGCACCCTCAATTGCGAATTTCAAAGTTGTGAACGTACCATCGGGTAGAAGAGTTTTGTCCATTTATGAATCAGTTTGTAAAAAGTTTTGCCTAAGTCACACAACGCGAGAAATCGTAAATCAAAATTTTGGACTTAAACTTTCTGTAGCTCTCCCACAAGTGTTTTTTGAAATTTCCAACATACCACCGTTCTGCCAACGATCAGCCGGTGTACATCGAGCCATAAAAAAGTTTTACCCAAGTCACAGAAAGTCAGGAATCACAAATCAAAATTTCGGACTAAAATCTCCTATAGGTCTCCAGAACAAAAATATCAAAATTTCGAACATGTTATCGTTTTGCCCACGATCGGCCCAAGTTCATCGAGCCTTAAACGAGTTTTGCCCAAGTCTCACAACGCCGGAAATTGCAAATCAAAATTTGAGACTTTAAAGTGACTTGCAAAATCGTGAAGATGGCACCCCCACTTGTGAATTTTAAAGGTTTGACAAACCATCGTGTAGAAGAGTTTTGCCCCATTTTTGAATCAATTTGTAAAAAGTTTTGCCAAAGTCACACAACGCTGGAAATAGCAAATCAAAATTTTGGACTTACACTTTCTGTAGCTTTCCGACAAGTGTTTTTCGAAATTTCGAATATACCACCGTTTTGCCAACGATGAGCCTAAGTACATCGAGTCATAAAAAAGTTTTCCCCAAGTCACACTACACCAGAAATCGCAAATCACAAATCGGAAATCGAAAATCACGATTTATATTCTATACGCAACAGTAGTAAAGCTTTTCAAATTATGACAAGACTTACAACAGCTCACGAGGCACTCAAATGTATCGTGGTTTCTTGATATAGTCAAAGGAAATTAAATTACATTTTAATTTTTAAGAAAATCATTACTTTAAAAAATAAATTCTATGGAGCAACACAATATATTATACTTTATAACACTAATTTGCCCACTTTGCTACACCACTTGAAAGTCAAACAAGTTATTTCACTTTCTAACAAAATTATTTTATCTGCTACAAGTTAAAAAAAGCTTATCACACGAATGAAACCAGGTTTTCTCTGTCTCAATATATATGTTGTTGTTTCATTGAAATCCACATGCAATTTTCGAAATTGACCAAATCTCTGCCTATGAACTCGTGGAACTTAAGAATCTTCAGTATGGTCAATTTATAAACAGCCAGCATTTGAATATCCTAGATCATACCACAATGTATTTAGTTTTCTTTTCTATCTCATTAATAATCAGATTGTGAGCATTCGACACGTTGGAGAAGGTAATCCTAAAGTTTTTTTGTTTTTTTAGGGGTTATCTCTGAAAGAATAAATATACTATTATTATATATGTAATTAATTTAGTCACAATTAAAGAAACGTGTTTGCTTACCATTAAACATGATTGTGTTAGGATTATTCCATGTGTTAACTCTATACGGGCTACCAATGACGATACGAAAAGAGTTTCTTTACCATTATATGTAAACATATATGGTGTTTGGTAATTTCAAGAGCAGACATTCGATGTGTCACACATCCAGCAAGAAATTCGAAATGATGCTATGCGATTTCCACAGTAAATTGCCGCTTACTTCACGAAATCCGCACACTGATCACTGATTAATAGGTAACTAAACTGCAATCTTCTAAAAGGGCGCGAACTCACCAAATACTAACCAACTTTGTTTGTATACGCCCAAGTGTACGCCTTTGTACAAATCACGAAGTCTATAGGACTGTAGATTTCGTGGTACAGACGGTATCAAACTAAGCGTACAAGAGATGTGGACTACTGCACAGCAGGGACGGTGCACACTAGAGCTCCGTAAAGTTAGAATCGCAAAGTTGTCAATAAAATTTGAAATTAATCTCCAAATTTGTCGCTTTTTTGTCGCTAATTTGTTACCAAAAATAAAAAATTTGTCGCTCTTCATTTGACACTGCTATAACAAATGCTGCTAACTTGATATCAAGTTAGCATTGCAAAAACAAGAAAACCAAGAAACAACACACATAAATTAAAAATTAATTACATGGGAACTTGTCGCTTTTTTGTCGCTCAAAACATACCATAAAACAAATTTTGTTACTCTTCAAACAAAACCAGAAATGTAATTTCCCAAAAACGCTGTTTTCCACAGCAATGTCAGGAAAACCAAGAAATAACAATAATAAGCAAAAAATAATTACATGGAAATTTGTCGCTCGAAACCTACCGCAAAAGAAATTTTGTTACTATTTAAAAAATATACTAGAAATGGAACTTTCCCCAAACGCGATTCTAAATTGATATAAACACGTGCCTCTTTTTTTGATGTCCAGAATAAATGCCATATATTCGTGTCATTTATTTTTTTTAAATAGTCATGTCAATTCGAGCGAGATTTGACGCGGAATGGCTCGTATTTCAATTCGTTTCGCTCTCACCCATAAGAACATAGGTGACCCACAAGTCACCCACGATGTTACCCACAAAAATATGTGTGACACAATGTCATACATTCTGGGGGCAGAGTGAACATCTAAAATACTAATAACTCTTGAAACCCTTATCAGGCAGACAGTCATTCTTTTTTGAGTTCTTCAGCACTTCCTTCAAAGACTGGCCAAACACAATTCGTTAGTGCATGGGTAGACAGAGCATGCCCTCATACTTACAATTGATTTTCTTAGAACTGTATGTGCGGAGTGCCCACTTTTTTTCTTGTTGTATTTTATAGAAAATTGAACAAGGAACACGCCTATATTTTTTCAAATTTTTATCTCATCGAGTTTATATAGAAATGTTACTTTTTTTGAAAAATATATATTTTTTAAAATGAAAAAAATATTTCTTGAAAAATTTATTTACAGAGGAATAAAATACACATCTTAAAGTATTAAATGACACAAACCAAAAAATTTTATATTTAGTACTGTGATATACCAATATATTATATATTTTGACAGTAACATGTGCTGTTGGGTTAAAAGGGTATGCAAAAGGGTATACAGCTTTAGCAACGCCGGCGTAGCGGTTGGCAAGGTCAATAAACTGCATTCAGGCCTTGAATAGGTGGGGGCGCTGGCTAGATAGAAATTTAAGATAATTTGAGATTGGTCTAGAAAGGAATGACTATCGAGAGCGTGGCTACTTGATTTGGTAAAAAATGGATGGATTGGGTAAGGGAGAATAGACTGTCGAATCCTGATGGAAGTTTGTCGTTTTGTTTTAAAAAAATAAGAATGAAGGATGGATACCGAGGCTTGGAGGGCTAAAAAGCGGAGGAGTAAATTCATTCTGATAGAGGCCGCCGAGTGGTACAGACCGCTCGCGAGTTTAATATTAGGGGAGTGGGACTTGTAAGTTTGTCGTCAGAATCAATAGTTTTCGGACTCTGAAAGTTGATGTGCAGCAGTTAACTCCGCTTGGGACTTCGAAAGCTTTTTATATTGCGGTTTTGGAACTTTAATATTTTACCACGTAGATGAGGAGAACTAGGAACTGTGAATATTAAGTAAGAACCGGTAGATATTCGAGGCAGTGAGGGCTGGATTCGTCGGTGGCGTCGCAAGATACAAGAGAGAAGCTGGACTTGGGATTATCATCATTCAAACGAGAAGATACAGCGGGGCGCCGTCGGTGAAGATCACGTTTAGATAAGTACTGCAGCACAAAGGTTTTCTGTAAAACGAGGTCATGACCTAAAGGCAGAATAATTGTTCACAAGTCAATAAATTGTTAAATTTTCTTTTGGAAATGAAAAGATGATTTTCATTTAGTCAATCACAATTGATAAGTAGTTAGAGATATCGCGACCTTAAAGTAAAAAGGTTCTATCTGACATGCTTTCCAAAAATGACTTTATGTTATATTTGTAATGGTAGCAATGAGATTTACATAATCTATAAGTTAAATTGATCTACGAAGCTTAGTTTCTGAGATACAGATAAGGTAACATGGTTCTATCTGCAAAACGTATGTTCAAGTTCGGGAAAAAAGGTTCTATCTGCTTCACCGCGCAAACCTAATATGTTTACATGTATGTGGACATTATCTTGTTGGCTGCGCCAAGTGTCCAGGTATTGTAAGATCTTTTGAGAAGCATATTTAATTGCATTGTTGTGTGAAAGTGAAATTGAAGATGGTGTTTTTGAGCATTCTTGTTCTGAATACGATCCTAATGCGGGAAGCTGTACTTAAGAAGACGAGACACCGAGGGAAAACAGTGCTGTAAGCGAATTAATAGGTTATGCGACACAAACTATTTGTACTCCACCTCACATGTTGATATAATGTTATAAAATTGGTTACCTGTAAATCCTGTTAACAACCCGGATTATTACGATTTTACTTATTTTCGGTTAATACTTAAATGTATTGTTAACCCTTCGTTAGGAACGCATGTATCTAGTAGACCCAATCTGTTTTAAGAACTCAATATCTCGCAGTGTTGTGGCTGTAAATTTTCGCAATCTGGTGGCATCGTGTAATAAGAAGGATTGTAAAAAAGTGCAAGGGTCGAAGAAACATCAAGCTGGGGTAGAACGTTTAAATTACAGAGACAAGGTCATCAAGCTTAACAATTTAACAAAACTACAAATTGTGGAAATTTTTGTCGTCGCAACTGGACTCTAAATGTCACTCCAGAAGAGCAAGGGAGGTTATTTATTTCGTTTTACAAATTGGAAACTCATTCTAAAAGGGTCATTTCATACTGAGGACATCAGATCCTTTCCAGAAAAAAAGAAATCCAACAGAAAATATTCTAAACCTTCGAAAGAAGAATACATTCGTTTACTAGTTTTATGTTTCAAATAAATTATTGTGTGTAAGAAGTTCTACCTCAACGCACTTTCTATAAGCCAGAAGATGATAAATAATGCACATTTACACAAAGATAAAATAACAGGAACACCAAAATTAGACGATCGAGGTAGCAAAACTAAGGATAAAATACCAGAAGACGTGAAAGACAGAGTGAGGGCACACATTAAATCTTTCCCTAAAACAGAGAGTCACTATTGTAGACCTAGTACTACTAAGGAGTGCCTCGCCTCGAACTTAAATATCACGAAAACGTACGACTTCTACAAGGCATGTTGTGTAATCGAAAGATGTCAATTTGTAAAATTATCTATATATCGGAATATTTTTAATGAAGAATTTAATTTGGATTTCTTTCAGCCAAAAGCGGACAGATGCGAATACAGAATTAATGAGTTGGAAAATAATATTTCTAATGATTTAAAATTAAAATATACTGAAAACGTAGAAAACAAGGAAAACAGGAGAAAGGAAAGAGAGGAAGATCATAAGATCAAAGATGAACATACAATTGCAGTGCCCTTTCAATTAGAAAATGTGATAGGAATTCCGAGAGCAAACAAGTATTTTCTTCTTCAGGAGAAAATTAAATTTATTTAACATGACAGTTCATGTTTTTCCAACCAAAGATGTATATTGTGCAATTTGGACAGAAATTGACACAGGCCATTCTGAACATGACATTGCAAATGCCGTTTCCCAAATTTTGTAAAAAATAATTCAAAACTCACCTAAGGTAAAACATATTATAATGTGGAGCGACAGCTGTGTACCCCAAAACAATAATCAGAATTGTCTCTGGTAATGAAGGACTTTCTAAAAAAAACACCCACAAATCGATGACAGTTTTGAAATATTCTACTGTTGGTCACTTGCGTATTCAGGAAATACACAATGTTCATTACCAGATAGAGAAAGCGCTGAGAGCTAGTGAATTCTGGTCACTGATTTCTTTCATGCGGATACATTTGGCAGTAAATATAAAAATGCCACTTAATATTATTCAGAGGAAAACAATGCATTTTAAGGATTTCCAGAAAAGCAGCAAACATCTTCATTTCAATAAATGCCTTTCACCCAAGTTTCGCAAGTAAAATTCACTCAAAGACTAGCTAAAGTAGAGTATAAAATTAAACATTCTGATTCACAATTTTCCAACGTAAATGAGCGACCATACATTTCTACAAGATGGGTGGCGAAAAGTTCTTCTTCCATCTATCCACCTGTGCAAACGTACGTGGCGAAAGAGACGTTTTTGAATAAGGAAAAGGTAGCCGATTTAGCATACATGTTGAAATGGATGCCAACTCTGGATCAAACCTACTCCATAGAATTGCTTAAAAAACAAAAATAATACTATGGCTACGCGACATTTTACTTTAATATTTTGTAATATGTCATTTCAAATTTAAGTGTAATTCTGTAATTTACAATAGGTTATTTTTTTCCACTTCTAGTTGGCTAAGTCTAAGCAATGCCATAAAATTAAAATTGAGTACTCTAAATAAGATTTCTACTAAAATGTAAGAACATTTCTTTGAATTCTTTAAAATTTAATAAATGATACGTTACATGTATATCTGCAATTATTTAAGTAATGTACCAGTCAAATTTTCCTACCAACAAAGATAGAACCTTTTTGCTCCAACTTGAAAATGCATATTGAGAATTAAAAAGGTTCTATCTGAAAAAATAGGGTCTTGGTTTCTACCAAAGTTACAATGCTTTTAGAATAATCATCAGTCTGCAGTTTTGTGCTTGGATGTCAAGTACACTGACAAAGTTTCAATACATTTAATAAAATAGTTTTTGTTTTAGAGAGCGACAAAACTTTGAAATGCTCTCCTGTAAAATTTACTGCGGTGCAGATAGAACCTTTTTACTTTAGGGTCGCGATATATTTAATTATTTCCTTTCAGATTCCTCGCCATACTGTATAGTTGGCAGATCAAATATTCGGCTATCTAGGCGATAGCGATTATCCATAACGTGACCCATTGACCCAGCTAGCCGGACATTTATCCATTCGTTAAGATTAGCTGTGGAAGTATTGGTTTCAAGTATCAATTATCGTAACCAAATCCTGGCGCCCATAGATAAATTAATCTATAAATTCGGAACGGGTCACGATTATAACAGTCCTAAGGTAAATGATGTAATTGAAAACGGCACGATCTCGTAATAATTTATGACGAGACATTGTTGGTACATTTCAGTACATTGGGAGAGATAATTGATCTTATTTTATGAAGTACCTGTAAATTCCAAAATTTAACCCTCTAGCGGGCGCGCAAAAGTTTCTCACAAGCAGGCGCGTGTCGTAAATTTTATGACATTCGTTGACTCTAGAACAAAATAAAGAAATTGTAGAACTACGCGATCTTATCTCGCTGTGTAATATCTTTGAATGATATAGAACATATATTCTATATATTACATATGTTATATAAGGATTACCAATAAAAATTGATGTCATTGATGAGCTTTCATATTCAGTGTCAGAAAGCTCTTGTTCCGATGCACTATCATGCTGATGTTCTTCTATATTTTCAACACTCAGGTCACTATCACTATCCAATTCATGATCATCTTGGTCATCCGACAGTTCTTGAAGAATACGCTGAATTTCAGTCACATGAATACTTTCCCTGGACATTTTTCACAAAATTTGACAACTTTAAAACACCAGCAGGCGCGCAACGTAAAATTTACGACTTTACACCTTACATCGAACAAAGCGTTACAGAAACTGAATCTCGTGTGCAAACCAGGCGCGGATCCAGACTTCTCTTTTGAGAGGGGTCAGGTTAAGACTCAAATGCATTAATTTCGGAAAGGGGGGGAGGGTACAGAATGTAATAACAAATTTGACGCATGTTATACGTATATCAGATTGACTTTATTATACTATAAATATATTAGAAACTCAATATACCAATAATCACATACCAGGTATCAATCAGGTTACAATTGTTATCATCCTCATCCTATCCGCTGGGGGTGAGGCGATGTATGAAACAATTTGTGAAGAAACGTAGATGAGAGAAACGTAATGTGTGTAATGAAAACAAATTAATAAATTATTATAATTAATATATACATGCATATAATAAATAAATAAACTAAATTATACTTTTATTTTTTATCACAATTAATTACCTCATTTTAATTTTTCCTTTTTTACATTTTTTCGTTTATATTGCTCTTTCGTATATTAATAAATTTGCACCATATTTGAATCTCCTTCAATGGTCATTCTTCTATAACAATGTTGTAAAGTTCATTATAATTTTGGCGACAAGTACACTGAGACATGCAAATATCTAATAAATTTAATTTAATGCAACAGTTCATATTTTTCAAATAACTGATCTGACTCCTTTTGCATTACCTTGGTGGTTTGTAAAATTAAAACCCAAATAAAGTGACATAATTGCAATACTGTTCATAAAAAATGGATGCTGTCAAAAGATACTTTTGATATGTATTCGGACTCAGCGACTGCAAAACATTCTAATAAGGTCTGGGCAGTGGCGAAGCTGAAGGGTAATCTGGGAGCCCTATAATACGCAAATCATTTTTTAATAAAATCTGACGTGTACCATTTTTCAATATATTTGTTACTGAATCGTTGAAGAAAATTAAATGTGTTCGACTCCTTTTACGCGCGAGGCAATTGACAGGGCTGCAGAAATATACATTTTGGGGCCAATAGCTGAGCGAGGAGCCTGCCAGTGGATAGACACCGGCTGGCTCTGCCGCGCATGCGCAAAAGAGGCGTACGCTATCTCTCTTTCACTTGCATTCACTGGGCAGAGGCCCCAGCTGCAGCCTTGGCTCTCGGTAGGCGCGGACTTGTACAGCGATGCACACCCACGTCTCAGAGGCAAATTCACCTCATCACCTGACGTTGTGGGAAAATAGAGTTCTTAATGTGCCGTTTATGTGATTTTTGTTAGTTTTCTTTACGAAACAATTAATGAAGATAAAGATAGTGTTACAGACAATGTCCCACTGACTATGCGCCAGTCTCATCACTTCTAAACGATTCACGATATCGAAATGCACTTTTCGCTCAACAATGCGGAATCATGACTTACGTACTACGCCTTAGAGATAGAAATAGTAGCGATACGTACTAATATATCGTGTTAGATATGAAGAAACTATTGAAATATGCATCAAAGTAGAGATGACTATGAATGAACTTTCAGGGTGAGATTTATTTGAAAGGTACAAAATTGTATCTTTTAAAATTATTGATACCTACAATAGTGACTCAGACGGACTACATATTTCAAAATTTCGACAACTTTCATTTTATTGAATTTCAGGACGAAAAGCAGTTTTCTACTTACAAGCGTCCTTTCGTTCAGAAAATTGTTCTTTCCTAATAAAACAATATCGATTCCTTGACAGTGAGCAGCCTCGAAATGAACTGACAAATGTTTACATTAATAATGCAAAATACATGCCTACAGTTTTTTTGCTGAAGTATATGTTACACAAATTGGTATAGAAAAAATATCAAGCGACGGTTCGGTTGATACAACTCAGACTAACTTTCCCTTTATACACAGCATTACGATTACATTAAAGAGTTTAGACATTCCTGAGAAATTCCGTAGGAAATTAACTGTGCAGAAACGAAAGCTTTAAAGAATACATTATCGACGTTTTTGTTGAAGAAAAACGATGAATGGAGCTAATTTACAAAAAAATGTAAGATAATATTTTCAGAATACCCAACTGCATGACTCTATCTTCGCCACTGTATTTTAGGCGTCAGACACTATCCTCTCTCATCAGTCAAACTAAAATTCTCTAACTCTAAATCTTTTCGACTAATCTTTACCACTAACCCCTGTTGATAGACCTAACACTAGAAGGACCGGAATTTCGTCCTACCTAGAAGGACCGTTGTTGTGTGATTTTGACACATGATCTCCTGAGCACTTGAAAAGCTAATATTTCAGGTTTTTCTTACACACTGCAATGTAAAGTGGATAAATGAATAAATTCACATATTTCTGAAACATTTTGATACATTATATTTCAAAAAGGTTGAAGTTACAAAATACAAAATTGTAGAAACTTCTTCAGAACTTGAAATAATAGAGAAGATACTGAGCAATGAATGAAAACGTTAATGAATATTTGTTAGTTTATGAAAATGTAATGTTCATATTAATGGAGAAAGAAAAAAATTAAACAGGGTATGCATGCTGATTTTTTTCTCACAGCATTTTCCGTAAACAAACTTTCAACTCATACAACATACAGGAAAAGTAATGTTGCTATAATTGCTTGTTTTTTGTCAATGCTTCCTTTTCATGTGAGGCGTAAAAGTGCTTTTTATCAAGAGTGAAGGGCAATATTTAACATTTTCAGACGATACTTCATCTACTATCTTGCGAATAATTCGCAAGATGTTATTCTTGCATCTTCCTTGAACAATATATTGGTCAATCGGTTGGTTTTTTTCAAAAATTACAAAATTGTAAAGTTTTTCACGTTTCTCACGTCGCTAATATTTACATTATCGGCGATTTTTTCACATTATTATATTTACGACTATATATGCTTTAAATAATGTCAAGTAAAGTTTCTGGAAAACTACCGTTTTCTGTGAAAAGTAGCTCAAATTTCGGCATTTTCAGAAATGCTCAAACGTCATTTTCTCATATATGGCTGCAAATTTTTTCTTGAAACTTTTGTAACAGATAGTGATAATTACACTCTTTAATAAGACGTAAAGTTTATTTTGAGTAATTTTTTGGTTTTTTAAAAAAATTATACAAATGTAAATTTTTTTAAAGATCTCTCACATCTTTAATATGCACATTATCCGCAATTTGTAAAGATTATTATATTTGTGAGTGTATGTGCCTCAAATAACTTCAAATAAAGTATGTTGAAAACTCAAACATTTTTTGTGAAAATGAGCTTCAAATTTCGCATTTTTAGTTGTGCTAAAACGCCATTTTCTCTTAAACGGCACATAATTTTTAAAAGAAAATTGCCATTTACGGCTAGGTTTTTGTGTTCTTTAATATTCTAAAATTAATGTTTCCGTTCTACCAATAGGAAACCAAAATATTAAGAAAATGACGATAGCATATTATGCAATTAGTTTAAAACGTTATCCTTTTTTGCACGAATAAGAAGATATTAACGAACGAACGACGTTAGAAGAGAGTTCTGTAATTTCTTCTTATGAGTGCAAAACAGTAACATTATAAACGAGTTTCATTCACTATTTTTTTGTATAACAGTATTATAAGGATTTAAGGAAGCGAAATTAATTGTGTTAAGTTGTATTTCGTAGTTGTAGATGATTTCAAATTCATGTTTTGACGTCATGAATGCTACCTAAGCGACAAATTTGTTTACAAATGGCAATTAGTTTGAAAGTCGCGATTCAAGCATAATGGATTTGTCTAGAGAAATTGAGGAAGAAGCTGCAAAAGCAGAAAATGCTATGATACCGAAAAAGCCTTGCAAACTTTATGAGAAAGAGTACTTAAAGTTAAGGAAATTTATGGATAAAAAATATGCAAATTTATTATGCAAAGCTGCTGTTCTTTCGTATCTATCGGAGCAGTTTGGTTAAGTAAGTATAATGCACATGCTAGAATTAAGACGTTTGTTAATTTAATGCATGCTTCTTTAAACATTAAGTACACAGCATGAAAAGCGTCGACACTATGGTACACTTATTTCAAATTAAAGGAAATGCTAAAGATCAAAGAGAATATTGATATTGGAACTTTTCATAACGTAACTTTACTTATGAAATACGTAAATGTGGGATATCAACCTATAAAGGTATTTTCCCAAGAAGATGTAAACACACTTTTTACAAAAGCTGATGATGAAACTTTTCTTTCATAAAGGTATAATAATGACTGTGGCAATAATAGTTAAGTTTTATTTATTAACTGGTGTATTGTATTAATAACTGGTATGATTTTCAGGTTGTTGCTATTTTTGGCATGTTTGATGCTTGTAGACGTGTCGAATTGTACAATTTGTGCATGAACGATGTGAAAGAAGAAGGTTCTGTTTTGATAGTGAACAAAAAATAACAAGCCCGGAATATTTACTATCGTTTCCAGTGAAGAATTTAATTATGTTGAGGTCTGTAAAAAATACACTTCCTTAAGACCCTTACATGTTAAACACAAAAAACTTGTTTGTTTTACAATCATGGCAAATGCAGCTGCATTCCAATTGGTATCAATACATTTGCGAAAATACCAAAAAATATTGCAAAGGTTTTAAGATCACCAAATGCATAAAAGTACTCTGGTCACTCGTTTAGGAGAACATCCGCGACGTTTCTCGCAGATAATGGTGGTGATACCACTACACTTAAACGTCATGGAGTATGGCGGACTACAAGTGTAGCCGAGTTACATTTGCGGTATACACACATACGAAGAATCGGTGAATAACAAGATTCAAATAGCTAACAAGATATTGGTTAGTGCAGAAAGCAAAGAAAAAACAAGCATTTTATATATAAATGCAAATTGGTCAGCTGTCACTGACCAATTTATCAGATTGTACACTTAAGGTACATGTTCACAAGAATTAATTTCATGTTTTTTTGTTGTTCTTATTATGTTGTTCTTGTTATATTACAAATTAAAAACAAAATATAATTTTAAAGGAGTAATTAATTAATAAATCAGTTTTTAAAAGTAGGTTTTTTCATAACGTATTGATTTTACTGGGAACACTGCAATCTATTTATATGGTACCACTGCCTTCTTTAAACTCCATAATTGAAAATATATAGGGGCCGTGACTATTACGTCAGTGATGGCTCATATTTCGTGCAGAAATAGTGATGACTTAATGATTCGTGCAATAATATGCCATACTATGAACGATTTTGTTAATGTAAAAGGGTTGTTTATATTACTGGTATACAAAAAATGAAAAAATGTACTTTTGACGGTGATAGATGGCAGCTGGGAAGAATGAGTATGTGGCAATTCAATATAGCTAGCGAAAACCCAAGGAAATAGAAAACTAATATCGGAAAGTCTGTGCCATTCCGTAGCACCACTAGTTAAATGTTCTAAGAGCCTTTCCAATCTCATTTATTGTAATGTCTTCCATGCCATTATCTATATTCCCCATACTAATATTGTAAACATTCATGGATTCTTTTCTGTCTTTTTTCATCAATTCTTCATAATATTCTTTCCACTGTGATAGGCTTATAAGTTGTAAGGCTAACATTTTTTTCTCATTGGTTCTTAGATCTTTTATAAGTTTCCAAGACTATTTTGCTTTGGTACTACCAATGCATTGGTCAATTTCTTCACATTTCTTTTCTCTAGCAGCATTCTTAGCTTTTATAACTTCCTTTTTGTTTCCCTACTTATTTCTATAGGCAATTTCTTTCTCTCTTACTTTCTACACCCCTATATACTCTGATGTCTTTCACCTTGGCTTTGTTTTTATGTTTGTCAACTACGTAATCTATGATTGTTATTCTTGTTCCTCTAATCCATGTAAATTTGTGAATATCCTTATGTTTGAAGGACCCATTCCAGATTTTTAAGCCATATTGCGTGTACCCTTCTATCACCCTCTTACCATTGTCTTTCACAATTTCCTCGTCATACCTACCGACCACATCATTTTGGGCGTGCCTTCCTACTCTACCATTAAAATACCCAAGTAAAAATCATTAGCTATTAGCGTAGTAAAAATCTATTAGCGATTCCATCTAAGACACTTGTCAATTGATTAAAAAATACAATCTTCTCTGTTTCAAGAGCATCGTCATTTGAGGCATAAATACCTATAAAACCATCTCTATTCCTTTTATTTTAAAATCAAGCATTAAAATATTCTCACTGACGCATGTCCAGTTCTTAATGCAGTTTTAATATCTATTTGATAAGGTGATAGAGACTCCTCTCTTTGCTCTAATTTCTTTGCCGCTAATATATGAATGTAATCTTTAACTTCTTCTATGCCTTGACACTTTTTTTCGTTTCTGACAAGACAGCAATTTCCACATTCCATTCACTTAGTTTTTCAAATACTTCTACTCTTTTCAGATTAAGACCCCGTACGTTCCATGTTCCTATATTCATAAACCGTTTCCGTTTGAATTGTCGTTTCCTGGACATTCAGGTTATATTTTTTCTGGACATTTAGCGATCCAGCATTTTTAACAGGGGTAGGGGTGTTGGCCCTACACCCTAACCCCCAACCTGGAGGACCGGAGATTTCTTCTTCGGGGTTACCTTCTCCTAGACACGCTGGCTTCCCTTCCGCCAACAGAGTCCTGCCCGCCCTTACCCCAAGAGAAAGAAGGGGCGGAGTAAGGAGCAGGTGAGAAAGGTAAAGGATTGGGAATATGCCTGAATGGCCTGATAGGTCGTTGAGTGATACCATCGTCTGACTCCTCCACCAGAACCAATCCGGCTAGGGAGACCCTACCAGTAGCTATGCTACCGCTGGCACAGCCCCCTGATTTCATAGGAGCACGCAAGCCTCCCCGCCCGCACGGACAGTGCTACTACAAGGCGGTATCCCACAGGAGAGAACCCCATTAATGTTTCACATTACAAAATAAAAAATGCATACAATTTTGTGAAAAGATACAATCCATATCTGCAAAAGACAGCATTTAATATTCATCGTAAATATGTTTCACTAATTGGATACAATCATCTAATTCAAGCTCAGCCTCGTCAATTGCATCTATTTCTCCATATCTGATAGGTCTTCGCGAACCTCACCAATGGTATTTTCTGAAGAACCAGCTTCTTCAAGTAAAATGCGACGTATCTCGTCATAAGAAAGTTGCTCCACATCAGGAACTGTAATACAAAAACTATGTTACTCGACTAGCATAACCAGCAAAAGGCAGTAATTTCAATGGATATCAACCTATGGATGTTACAAAAGTTTGCCAATATTTACTATAGCATATTGGGGTCATATAAGACCTCACTGGTACTCATTGTGGCAAGTAATGAAAGTAACAACAATGTAAAATATTTGCATACCCAATATGTGGGTAGAAAATGAATCAAGAAAAGTCAATTTTTTTCACATTTTTTAAAGAATTGGAAACTGTAAAAATTATTAGAGAAACATGCTGTGGGGTCACCAAAGACCCCATGGTATTAGGAGGGTTAAATCGTGCGCCTGGATTGTGAACGTTGGCAGTTATCGAGTGACTTGCGCTATTCTTTATGTAATTCGAAATTTGGTTGATTTTTAAATTAATTCATGTAATATTGTAGGCTAGAGCTCTTTGATTCTTGTTGTTAATTTATTTCAAGCTATTTTACTTTAGCTAATTTAAAAAGTTTTTTCCTATTACTTCAGTGTACCAGTGCGAGATCTCTGCCATGTTAAACTCCCATACTCTTCCTTATCCTTCTATTTCCTTTCTAAAAGGAAAAGTTGTTGACAAAATGTGTTTATTAATTCAAAAATGTATAAATGTAGTTTCCAATGTACTAACACAATATCAAATACAAATAAAAAACCCAATGCCATTGATGTTTAAAAGAAATTTTCAATGAAGATTTGGTAAATCAGAAGTTGGCGGTGCCCGTTTCTTTCACACGAAAAATTTCGTTTACCAGAAAGAATTCGGTAAAGCTTGTAGACCAATTGAAAATTGTTCCTGATTGTCAGTGTATGTTTCTCAATAATAAAACTTATCCAATTTTATTTATGACACTCCTTTATTGTTCATATTTACACACAGAACACAACGTTTCGTAACTTGTTTTAGTTACATCATCAGGCTCCTAAATTACGGGATACAGAAATCAATATTATTCACTAATTTAAATAATTTCACATAATCATTTAATTAAAGTTAATACAATGAGTTAAAATGCTTCGTGTCAATTAAATAAAAATGAATCTTAATATCAAGTAAGTCGACTTCCTAAAAGTAAATAGTTCTTCATAACTTGTTGAAATAATAAAATATTAAAATGATAAAATTAGATTGTTATAATAAAACATACAAAACACAAACAGTATATCTTAATGAGACACTCACCTTAATAAAGGGAACTGTTGTACCATTTTTAACCGACAAACACTCGAGGACACATAGTGAACTCCACAGCAACCTCTCCAGTGGACTCAAGAATATAAACTGTCCCTAAGGGTGATTAACCTAACGTAGGTACGGCGCATGAATAAGCAGTGTGGCAACTTAACAAATTAACATTTAATCATTACTCTTGGTGTCTCTTCATTTTCTACAACACATTATTATATGCGTTGGTAAACACATTCATTTCTACATTGGTATTAAGGGTGTGATTTAAATTAATTTGAAGGGTTTCGGAAATAAGTCTAGGGAATTTTCTGATCTCGGTGTCCAAAATAATTGGTTTCTCAAAATCAAATTCGTGTGACAAGTTCTGTATCCCGTAATTTAGGAGCCTGATGATGTAACTAAAACAAGTTACGAAACGTTGTGTTCTGTGTGTAAATATGAAAAACAAAGGATTGTCATAAATAAAAATGGATAAGTTTTATTATTAAGAAAGAATTCGGTTCTTAACAATGCGAACAGATTAAAGTGTGATGCGAATCAGTGTTAATTTGCATTAGACATTGAGATATTCATTTTACACAAAACTCACATACATTACTACAATTCAATAGTATTACTATTACTACCTTACTATTTTAATACAGATCTATTGGGTTCTGCTGCCTTCAAACTACCCTATCTCCTAAATCAAAATTTTACAAACAAGAGAGGCCTACATGTAAAATTATTAACAAAGCAAAATAACTTATTGTAGTTTTTATTTGTATTTAATTCATTCAATTTATCAATGAACTGATTATTTCAATTTGTTTTCTTCACGCTAGAAATGTAATTTTATTGCCAATGCAATTTTATAACCAACTCATTTTGACACCAAGTGGTCCAACGTGCTGTGTTCGCGAGGGCTTTTCGTCCCTCGTTTCAAAACCTGTTTCGCGGCTCCGCTCTCACTCCGGCACTCACGCTGTTTTATAAACATCCCTCACTTTCAAGGGATTAAAGGGAATGTATTTTGAAAAGAAATAGTATTGTTCTGACCTGCCCTTCTACTAGCAGATTATACTTAAGCGTGTAGTAATATTCATGATGTTAACGCAATAAATATAATTATTTAAAACAAATTATATTTCACAAACACATGTAACTTTTAAGCTTTTGTTATTGGGAGGCTATTGCCCCACAAATACTCTATTTTAATACTAATAAATGAACTCGTCTATTTTTTAAACAAATTCTACTTGATATTTAAACATAGCAGTATTTTCATAGAAAAGAGAAAACATTGGATTTCACAAACACATGCAACATTTAAGCTTTTGTTGTAAGCTTTTGTAAATCACCCATTTTAATACTAATAATAGCTCATTATTTCAATTCGTTTTGTTCATGCTAGAAATGTATTTTTATTGCCAACGTAATTTTATAGCCAAGTCATTTTGACACCAAGTGATCCAACGTTCTGGTCGCGGGGCCCTTCCGGCTCACGCTCTCGAGAATTGGTTTGGTGTTTTATAAATCTCCCTCACTTGCAAGGGAATTTCTTTTAAGAAGGAATAATAATATTCTGACCTGCACTTCTATTGGCAGATCTTTAAGCGAAACTATAAAACAGAAATAAAATAGTAAACTTACTTAATTTTCTTAGCGTCGCAAATCATAAAAAACCCTCAAATACTCCAACTCAGAAACCCAACACTTCTATAGAAACTAGTGATTCAACAACAGCACATACTTTCTCGTATTATTGAAAACAGCTGCGTAAAACTGAAATATTGCACTTTCTGCCCTACTAACATTATTGCTATTATTTGAAAACATCCAATTCAACTAAGAAGCAAACAACTCGCTGTTTCCATCGCAGTGCTGTCAAATCTATGTGAATTCTACAACTGCATTAAAACATATAATACAAACGTTCTGTAAACTTGTTTTGATAGCACTTTAGGAAATTTAAAGCTCTTTGTCACAGAAAATGTTTGAGTTTCAAAAAACTTCATTTGAAGTCAATTGAAGTACTTATAACCACAAATATATTGTTTACAAATTGCTGGTAATGTGCATATTTAAGATTAGAAAAAAAAATAAAAAAACATTTGTATAATTTAAAAAAACAAACAAAAAATACCTCAAAATCAACCTTTCGTCACACTAAAGAGTGTAGTTAGCACTATCCGTTCGGAAAGTATTAAGAAAAAATTAAATATTAAAATTAAAGCAAATAGCCTTTGAGCTTTTATGAAATGACGGAATTTTGAGCTAATTTTCACAGAAATCGGTTGAGTTCTCGCAAAATATTATTTGAAATTATTTAAAGCACATGTACTCATTAATATAACAACAAATCGCATGTCATGTCAACAAATCGTCGCTAATGTAAATATTCATGTCCTGATAAGCAAGTCAAAAAAATATTTTTTCAATTTTTGAATAAAAACAAAGGAAAAAAGCTATATGACGTTCATGTCATCTAATAGAGTACTTTTATCACTACCCCTGCAAAAACTTTAAAGAAAAAATTTGGAGCCATCTTTCAGCAAATCTTGTTTTTGTAATTTTTTAAAATTATATATATTGCAGTCAATATTGCGCGAAAACTACTATAATTTTCAACTAGTGGTGCTTCCAACGCACATACTTTCTCGCTCTGCTTCTATATGGTCCTAAATGCTATTTCACTACTTCATAAACCAGCAAAAGTGTATTCTACCAGCAAACGTTTTCCGTACCGAGACCCGAAATCCAATACTCAAAGTTAACGTACCAGCACTATCACTACGCCACACTAGCACCGCATGGGTGGAACAGAGCCATGAAAGAATCGAACCGACCTATAAAATGGTAAATGCATGATAAAGGAATAATTGATACGATGGTACATACGCTTTACAAATCCAAGAAGAGACGTAAAAAATTGTTAAAAGTTAAAAATTTGAACAAATATATACAGACATTTCCAGTACATTTATCGTAATTATCAATATTTGTTATTAAAATGGTTTCACATGCTATTAAATAAAGTTTATAGAATTCTCAATTATTTCCTATGAAAAAAGAGAATTCTGACAAATAATATTCCGCGACCAGAACAAGAACCGCCGAAGCTTCCCTTGGAAGACCTGTACCTATCCTCGCTGATCAACCGCTGCACTCACAACGGATAGGCATGAAATAAACTAATAAAACAGTAATAGAGTGTGGTGGTTTCATTTCTCGCATTAGAAAACGAAAATATCCACAGTATGTAAAAAAAATGTCCTTTACGCGCTCAGGGAAGGTATCTGGGAACATCATCATTCATAACAGAAAAAGAAGTTCAATTTAGAGATTAGAAAACCAAGATCTCCGATAAAGTCTTTGACATTCTATAGCACCACTATTTGTTTTTAACTTTAGCAACAGGTTTTATCCAATTTTTCGTTACCAGATCCCTCCTAAAAGAGTTTTTCTGGCGAAAATTCCCCTTTTTCGGCGCACGATTACATAACTTCATCTTCTTACGAAGTATTCGTAAGGCGATAAAGTAATAATAATTTCGGAACTGTTAGGGATATGTAAGTTCATCGAATGCGTTCAGGTTATATTGCATTACAATTTAACGTTAAAATGCTCATAATTTTACTTAAATTGGTTCATACAGATATACACTAGACAACGGTTGATTTGACATACGCTTCAGAAATCGAATAACAGAGTTGAAAAATTGTTTAAAAGATGCAGTTAGGGAAAACACAGAAAAGTTATGTCTATTTATCTGCATTGATTCTATTCGTGAGTAGAAGTACTTTAAATGATTTTCAATAAAGTATCTACACTCTTCAATGTTTTTCCCTGCAACATCACGTTCATCAAATTAAAACCCCCATCTGGGGATCGAACTCGGCATCTTCCTTATTGAAGATTTCAACCCGAAGTTGCTTTAACGAGCCGCGCCACGGGACTGACATGCGGACCAAATACTTATATTTTAGTCAAAACGTAATTGTATCAGTTCTATCATTAGGAAGCCGGTAATTGTCAACATGCGAAAAAAATGTCTTTTAAACATGACAAAGAAAGGCAGCGATGAATGGTTTACTCCAAATAATTTATCCGCTGATCGGCATTTGAAAAATAACTACTGCGAGAAAGTATGTGCCATTCTATAGCACCACTAGTTTATTTATACATTTACTGTTCCATATTACACACGTGCAGAAAAATTAAAGAAACAATTTGGAGCGGTTTTTGAGAATTTTTTTTGTAAATTTGAATCGCAATTTACGCAAAAACTACTCGTTTTACCAAAAAATGGTACATGACTTTATTTGAAGTTCTAATTGTGTACAACCTACTTGGTCTGAGTCAAATATCTCTATCTTCAATTTTGCAATTTTTAAGCAGTTTTTTGCAATTTTCGAAAAATTGGGCCTATCAACGAAAATGATATTGACGTCATTCCCTTCAACGTTCTTCGCACTATTCAACAACAAAATATAATCAAAAAATTTGGAGCCATTTTCTTTTAACTTTGAAAATCTCAAAATGGGCTTCATGTAAAGTACCCTCAAATACTAAAATATCGGTTTCAAATTCCAGAGGCGTTGAGACGAGGAAAAACGATCGGGGAATATCAATTTTGAAGAATATCGGCCGAACGTTTTAGGCGCTAGCGTTGACCACAGACGGACAGACGGACAGATGGATAGACGCCCAGAAGGGCGTTTTGCCGTCAATCGATTTTGCAGTATCAAGAAACAACAAATCATGGATTTTGACTACACCACGAGATAGAAGATTTTTTTTCTAAATTTAGCAACAGGTTTTATCCACTTTTTCGTTACCAGACCCCTGCTATAAGAGTTTTTCTAGCGAAATTTCCCCGTTTTCCGGCGTACGATTACATAACTTTCTCTTCTTACGAAGTATTCGTAAGGCGAGAAAGTAAAAAATGTATAGGACCTTAAAGAAAGAACTCACTACGTAGAATAAATTTTATTTGAAGAAAAAATCTCTATGTTCAATTTTGTAGTTGGAGGAAGACGCCAAATAAAATTCAAATTTTCGCAATATCTGAAAATTATGTGTGATTCATGAAAATCGGACCTACGCGATCTTAATAAGCGTATTTTACTCTATTCTTACAAGAGGTTTAAAGAAAAAATAGGAGCCGTTCTTGAGAAAATGTTGAAAATGTGCTATGGGCTTCATGTAAAGTACCCCTCAGAATTAAAATAACTGTTCCAAATTCAATGAGCCACCAGATCAGGCAGATCTATCAGATAATATCAATTTTGGAGAAAATCGGCTGAACGGTTAGGTCATTAGCGTTGTTCACAGACCGACGGATAGACGTTTTGCTTTCAATTAGTTTTTCGGTACCAAGGGCCCACAAAACAGGGATTCTGCCTGCATCACGGAGATTTTTTTCTTAATTTAGCAACTGGATTTATCTACTTTTTTGTTGCCAGGTCCCTGTAATAAGAGTTTATCTACCGAAAATCCACCGTTTTTCGCGGAGCATTACATAACTTTCCCTATACTATACGTAGGTATACAATACTGGAAAGTAAAAATCCAAGAAATACGAATTAGAAAAGCTCTACCACGGCGAAAAATGTGCTCACCTACTTGGAAAAATGTTTCTCTCATACACAATTACGATATATGAAGAGTAAATAAAATTTGTTACCGTTAGAAATAATACAATAGTCCATGACTAACTTCTAATCCATTCGTAATACAAGACTATCGATTCATTCTATTGATTCTTTCGTTCATTGACACGGTTCATTCTATTGACTTATTTACTGAACGGGCACCGTGAACTTCTGATTAGTAAGTTTTAATTTCCCCGATACGTACGTAGATACGGAGTAATACACCTAGTATAGGGAAAGTTCTGTAATACTGCGCGAAAAAACGTCGGATTTTCGGCAGAATAAAATTCATTGCCGGGCCCTGAAAACGAAAAAGTGGATAAATCTAGTTGCTAAACTTAGAAAAAAAACTAACATGTGGTATACCCAGAAACCCTCTTTTGTGGGTTCTTGATACCGAAAAACCAATTGAAAGGAAAACGTCCGTCTGTCCGTCCGTCTGTGAACACTGCTAGCGCCTAAACCATACGTACGATTTTTTCAAAAATGTATTTTCCCCGGTCGATCTCATTCGAGTCGAAACTTTGATATTTTGAAAATCATTCCTCAAAATTTGAGGGTACTTTACATAAGGCCCCCCGGAAATTTTCAAAATTTTCTCGAAAACGCTTCAAATTTTTTGTTTAAATTTCTTGTAACAATAGAGTAAAATACATTTATAAAGGTGGCGCAGGTCATAATTTCCCGGTTAACACTGGAATTTCAAAAATTGCAAATGTTTGAATTTTTCGACCTTTTCGAACGACAAAATTAAAGATGGAGATTTTTTCTTCAAATAAAATTTCTTCTCAATAGTGAGTTCTTTCGTTAAGGTCATACACATTTTTTTGAAAATGTTAGTAGTTTTGCACAACATTGCTTGGAATATGTGCAATTTAAAAAAATTACAAAATCAATATTTTCTCAAAACCGGCTCCAAATTTTCTGTTTAAACGTTTGGTAAGGATAGTGCGAAATGTACTCTCTGAGATGACATTAACGTCATACTGCTCTATTTTTTTTTTAATTACAAAATGTATTTTTTTTACTTGTCTCTCACGTTGTCAATATTTACATTAGCGGCGATTTGCTCACATTGTTTTATTTATGAGTACATGTGCTTTAAATAATGTGAAGTAAAGTTTCTCTAAAACGCAACCGTTTTCTGTGAAAAGCAGCTCAAAATCTCGCATTTTCAGAAACGCTCAAACGCCGTTTTCTCAAAAATGACCCATAATTTTTTCTCGGAACTTTTCGAACTGAATGTGCTAATTGCACTATTTATTATGACGTAAAGTTCTGTTTGGAATATTGTTTCGTTTTTTCAAAAATCACACAAATGTAATTTTTTTAAAGACTTCTCAAACCGTTACGCACATTTCCAGCAATTTGTAAACACTATTGTATTTGTGGGTTGTAGTTCAAATGTTCTAATGATTTTTTTCGAAAACTCAATAATTGTCTGTGAAAAACAGCTTCAAATTTCGCATTTACGGTAGTGCTTAAACGTCATTTCATCACGGCTCCGAATTTTTCAAAGAAAATTGCCACTTAGAAGGAGATTTTACTGTTTTTTAATATTCTTAAAATAATATTTGTTCTGTTATTAGGAAACTGAAAAATTAATAAAATGTCAAAGAAGTGTACTTTGGCGGCGATAGATGGCAGCTTGCAAGAAAACATGGCAAGTCCGAATAGGTAGCAGAGAGAAAAGGAAATAGAAAATTAATACGGGGAAGTCTGTGTCATTGTGTAGCACCAATAGTTCCCTATTACATCAGCGTACCTGTGCAAGATCTCTGGCATGTTAAACCCCCACATTTTTCCTTATTTCTATTTCCTTTCTAAGAGGAAAAGTTGTTGACGAAACGTTTTTATTTGTTTAAAAATGTGTAAATGTAACTTCCAATGTACTAACACAATATCAAGTAAAAATAAAAAAAAATGTAATTGATTTTTAAAAGAAACTTTCAATGAAGATTTATTCAGTGTAATCGGTAGATTTCTTGCAACAATTCACAACACTTCCTTAAAAACAACATTTAAAGAAATTATTCAATTCTCTTTGACAGTTAGCTTTTATCGACAGACACAAAAATATTAAAAACGCTTTTCACCCTTGAGAAAGCTACGTGACTGAACACGCTGATTTGAAAATTTCATCGAATCATTGCTGATAACTAGGGAGCGGATTTCTTTGATTTTGCATATTTTTTTCCGTTGGTTCAGGACATAGCTAAGTGAAATTTCTCGACGTTTGGTTAGAATGTGATGGTATAGAAATTCATCTGTTAGTGCATATTTGGCTGATTTTTCCTGTTGGTGCATATTCGTGTAATTATAGGCGCTTATATTGCATATTTCGTAAAAACGAGACTAATCTATAAAACGTTTCATCTTTTCAAAGAATCTTATGTAATTGTGAGCGTTCATTGATTCTAAAGAGTCAGTCACAGTTTGTATTTTTGTTTTCTGTAGATGATAAAATACTTGTGCAAATGTGGGATATTTCTTAAGAACATATTTTTTTAAAGCAGTAAGAAGAAATTCAACAAGAAATAAATGTACGTCACTAAGGTGAATATTTACTTCCATTATTTCTCTCGCGAAGTAAGGTATTACGTTTGCACAAAAAATATATCTTTTAGTTCCAAGCAAATTTTTAATTTCATTCCAAGGACAAGACAGGTTTGCAGAAGAAATTAAATATTGTTTATTTTAAACGCATATGAAGGGCTTATTTCAGAATTTTTAGGTCATAATTGCATATTTTTAAGAGCATATTTGAAGTTCTTTTAGGGCATAAAAATCCGCTCCCTACTGATAACGAAAACATTGGTACAGGTAAAATACAAACCAAACCTAACAAGACATAGTCTTCACTCTTCACTGTACACCTACTTTCCTCCACAATTAGGTGCACAGCACTTGTAGACCACAGCAAACATGAAGCTACACCTTCACAACACCACTGCTATTCTGCTACTGCTCATTGTTGTGTTCCGTAGGTTATATAATTTCGATCAAAACAAACCATTGCCGCTGCCATTCTTGTTAATTATCACCAACTCTCCCACAGTGTTCAAAAATTGCCGTTCGATTCCAATTTTTTACTTTAGTTTCCAAAACGCGCATTTTCGGTCCCATTACGCCGAAAAACGCTTATTTCTATCTCACGTACTTGTACATTTACACGTCAATTGTTCTCCCTTGTCGTTTTGTAACATGAAAATTATGAAAAATAAACTTTTACGGCATCCTGCAAGTCTTTTACTATTTTCATAAATTTGCCACAATTCAGTTACACCGAACTGTAATTACCACTACGGCACAATTTACGGATTTCACTTAAAATCTTGAAAATGTTTATTTTTCCCGTACATAGCGTTCAAGCTCACTGATGCATTTTATTAAAACTGTTCTAATAACACAACCCGTGGTTCGATTTTGACGAAACAAACACTGTAATTCTTCTTAATTCAGTGGCCGTCTAATTGTCATGTTCAATTACGTTTATTTTTACGCTTTTTAGTAAACTAAAAGAATTGTTGTTACGCAATGCGGCTATCTTGTGTTCTTTTTTCTATACCCTGTTCACCACATATGGTCCTCGTTTTGCTATAGTTTGTTCCGTGTAAGTTGAGGTTTCTTTATTGAATAACTTAAAATTTCCGTAATTCATAGTAAATCAACTGTAATTGATCTGAATCATTACAATAGCAATTTTCTTTGAAAAATTTGTATCCGGATTTTAAGAAAATGGCGTTTAAGCGCTAATAAACGCAACATTTCAAGCTCTTTTTCACAGAAAAGTTTTGAATTTTAAAAAAACTTAATTTAAAGTCATTTGAAGCACTTACTCTCACAAATATAATGTTTACAAATTGCTGGTAATGTGCATATTAAAGATTTAAGAAACCTTTCAAAAAAATTACATTTGTATAACTAAAAAATTCCTCAAAATCAACTTAACGTCATACTAAAAAGTGTAATTAACACTAGCCGTTCGAAAAGTTTCAAGAAAAAATTTGGAGCCATTTACGAGAAAATGGTGTTTGAATTTTTATGAAAGACGGAATTTTGAGCTTGTTTTCACAGAAAAACACTTGAATTTTCGACAAACCTAACAAAACATTATTTAAAGCTCGTGTACTCATAAATATATTAGTGTGAACAAATTGCCATTAATGTAAATATTAACGACGTGACAGACAAGTCAAAAAAATACATTTTTGTAATTCTGCAAGGACCAACAAAACGGGAATTCTGGCTACACTACGTGTTAGGGGATTGTTTCTTAATTTAGCAATTGTTTTATCCACTTTTTCATTATCATGGCCCAACAATGAATTTTTTCCTCCCTAAATTTCGCCGTTTATTTTTTCGCGCAGCGAAACATATCTTTCCCTATACTACGCATATTTCTCAGTGTATACGTACGTAAACGGGAAAGTAAAAACATGGATACAATTCATTTCCTCAATGAATCATTTCTTCAATGTCTCTGAAAACTGAAAAAAAAATCTGTAAATGGAACTACAAGATGAGTGGGGCAAAATAATTGTAAAAAATATTTCAATTACAAAATACAAAATATTTTCTCCAGAAAGGTTTTTCATTATAGGCACTAAAACAAGTCAAGTACATTATTTTGAAAATGTTAGTAGTTTTCGCCCAATATTGCGTGCAATGAGTGCAATTTTAAAAAATTACAAAAACAAGATTTTTTCAAAAACGGTTCTAACTTTTTTCCTTAAACTTTTGGTAGGGATAGTTGGTGAATTTACTCTATAAGATGACATAAAAGCCATATTGATGTATTCTTTTGTTTTATCAAAAGTTGCAAAAATATAATTTTTTTTGACTTGTCCTTCACGTCGATAATATTTACATTAGCGGCGCTTTGTTCACATTATTATATTTATGAGAACATGTGCTTTAAATAATGTCAAGTAAAGTTTCTCGAAAACACAAACGTTTTCTGTGAAAAGTAGCTCAAAATTCAGCATTTTCAGAAACGCTCAAACGCCATTTTCTCATAAATGGCCGGAGACAATTTCTTCAAACCTTTCGATCGGATAGTGCTAAATGCACTCTTTTATATGACGTAAGGTTTATTTTGAGGTATTTTTTGTTTTTTCGAAAATTACACAAATGTAATTTTCTTGAAAGATCTCTCACATCTTTAATATGCACATTACAAGTAATTTATAAACATTACTATATTTGTGAGTGTATGTGCTTATTACTATATTTGTGAGTGCAAATGACTTCAAATGAAGTATTTTGAAAACTTAAAAAATTTCTGTGAAAAAGAGCTTCAAATTTCGCATATTTAGAAGCGCTAAAACGCCATTTCTTTAAAACGGCACAAAAGTTTTAAGAAAAAATTGCCATTTAGGACTAGGCTTTTTTGTTCTTTGATATTCTAAAATGAATATTTCTGTTCTACCATTATGAAACTGAAAAATTAAGAAAATGTCAAAAAAATGTAGTTTGTGCGGTAACAGATGGCAGCTGGCAAGAGTATGTGGCAATTCCGAATAGCTAGCGAAGACCCAAGGAAATAGAAAACTAATACGGGAAAGTCTGTGCCATTCTGTAGCACCACTAGTTTGTATTACTTAAGGATTGAGAATACAGATTAGTCGTAAGGAGTATGTATTGAAATAAGATTGTTTCTATCTCTTGTCTTTCACTGATGTCTCTTCGTGTCGAATTAACCAGTGCTTATGAGAAATATATGCTTATGAGAAATTTTCATTTTCAATCCTTCAATTTCTTCACTCAATGAAAGACAAAAAATCTGAAAATGCGTAAGAATGAAAAGCAGAGTTCAGGTTTAACTGCAACAGTTTTGTGAATATTTGGAATATGTTTTGTATCTTCAAATACTAAGACCCCTTCCCTTCCCTTCACCGCGCGCGTTTGCTGGTGGAGCGCTGCGTGACCTTGTGTGGTGCTGTTACATTGACTATTTCCCTCATCTCTGTCCCTGTCGTAATTAACCAATGCTAAGCAAGGATATATTCAATTTAAACCAACCCCAGATGTCTGTCACCATTTATGATAATCACTTTGTTTACCTTTGCACTCCGTTGTAATTAATTTGTTTGCCCTTTTAAGACAATTATAACAATTGTTTTAGGTCCATAATAGCTTGTGCATATTAATATTAAAATGTGTCGTTTTGGTAATGTTTAAAACTCTGAAATAGAATCTATTATTAAAGATTCATTGCCGAAAAGCAGTGTAAGGAACAGAGAGAGTGTGTGGAAGCAATTTCAAGCATTTCGTGAAGAAAGAAATACAAATGGACAGCACAAATTACAAATGAAGTCTTCTATATTATTTCTGTAGTACACCGCGGCTCTCACTCGCTACCAATCTTTATAATTCATGTATAAAAAGAAAAATAATTTCACAGAGACTTGACGAATTGCATATTGACTTCAAAAATATAAAGGATTTGTTTAAAAAATGCATCTAAATATTTATGTCAAATGCAACCCGCAATTTATTCATCTATATCGTCAAATAACTCCTAAAAGACGTATTTTGGGGGTCTTAAAAATTAAAATTGTGAGGTCAAAGTCCTCAAAAAAACATTCCTCGTAACGTAATTTACAGGATAATGTATTCTTGGACATTCAATTAAATTTTTGCCGGTTTGGCCAATAGTATTATTAGGAATTGGTTTAGCGTTTATCGATACTATCCAAAGCCTGCTATATTTCAGCCTTTGTTGCAGGTGGCCTTCGTGACGACACGCTTAGAAGGCTCTTACATCTTACATTATGCTTTACGTATACGCTGTGGTTTGCACCGACTGACAAGGTTTATTTACAGTATAATTATTTCACGATTCGCTCGCGCAGCAACAACTAGAAGTACTATTAATATAGTTGAATGATACCGATGACGATTGGTTCTTATGCGTGTAGCAAAAACATTCATTTTTTCTGTTTGCCTCCCTCTCTCTCTGCGTCATTTTCTGTCTCTCTCGGCCCGTCTCTCTCTATCTCCTTCTCTGTCTCGCTGTGTCTCTCTGTCTCTGTCTGTCTCTATGTCACTCTTCCTCTTCCCTTCTCTCTATCTCTCTCTCCCTCTCTTACTTACGCGCGCCATCTCTCTCTGTCTGTCTCCGTCGCTCTCTGCATCTCTCCGTCGCTCTCCGTCTGACTGTACCTATTTGTCTGTCGCGTGCGCCCGCCCGGTTCTCCTGGGCCTGCGCCACACGGGAACGCTCAGCAACAATGAAGCGCAGGTGAATCCAAATTTGATTGGAAATTGAATTAATATGAAGCGTCATGTAGCGCCATGTAGTGGAATTATAACTGAATTAACACCATATACCTTCTGGGCCAGAAAAACACGTGAAAGTGCCAAATTTCATGGAGAAACGCGGTGTCAGAGTTTATCAATATATATACTAGCTGACCCGGCAAACGTTGTTTTGCCATATAAATTATTCCTAGGATTATTTTAGTAGAAAAAAATGACTAACTTATTGTCAGTTTTGAGGATGTGGTATATATGAGTTGAAGAGGCATGGAGCGCTGTGAACGATCATGGAATAAAAAAAAAATAACAAAATACGAAACATTTATATTTTTAATTTATTGTAATTTATGTTTTAAAATGATATACATTGCTAATTATACTTTTACTAAAAAACTATTATAATTTTACTAAAAAACCCATATCAATCCCTCAACGCAATAGAGTGTACAATATTTTTGTTATCCCATCTTTAGCTAACGCAAATAAACTGGATGGTTTGCCCACTTGAGAGCATACCACGTATAATTGACCGTGTGAAAAAAATTGTGTGCTCAAAAATAAGCCACAAACAGACATCGTTTGGCCTTGAGACTTATTGATAGTCATCGTAAATGCCAACCTTAACGGAAATTGAAGACGTTGAAATTGAATTGGCACATCTATGGGTATAATAGGGATTCGTGGCAGTAATATATTCTCACCTCGAAATTTGCCATTTAAAATAATGGCTTTCGATAACGTTTTTCATTACAGCCCTGCAAATTAATCATAAATTATTTAAAATTACACCGAAATAGAAAAGTGATAATTGGAAAATTACGATTAACGCCCACACCATAAAAATAATGGCCGAAAAATGTAGTGAGTGAGAAACGGCTTATTGTGTGAGTGATCTCATCCCTACTCCGTGCTGCTTACTGGGTCCGAAACAATGTTGCCAGATGTGAAATTTCCGATTGCGAAGTTTTAAGTTCGGAAATGCGGATTTCTTCTAATGAATGCGGATTTACTAATATAATTTAAAAATAGGGGAAAACATCAATAATTCATATATCGACATAGAATTCCGTTTTATTAAATAAATAAACGCAATATTGTCTCACTATACTTGTTATATGTTTGTTCTCACTATATATAATGTTCTCGATTCTCCCAAGAAATTAAATTCAGTATTAAATCAGTATTTTTGTTATAAATGTACTTTCAATTTATTTTTAATCTCAGTTTCATTTGAAGCCGAGTAACGTAATTTCAACATTTTTAATTTCAATATCCCGCGATGTGCATCATTTCTCCTTGAATAAACTCAGTAAGAATCTGAACGACGATCCGTATGCTTATTTGGCATATTCGAAAACGATTAACCAACATGTTGTCACCTATTTGTCCTCTAAATCTCTAACAGTAAGACAATGAAGGACGGAGTTCACGACAACACCTTGGTGCTAGGTCATCAATTTTCGAATACGGCAATTGGATAAAGCCCTAATGATTGGGAGATGATTGGTGTTTTATTGCTTTCTACTTTAATCGAATAGACAGAGACAGCATTTTGAACATTTAAACTTTGTAAACTTTGTCATAGTTAGCGAGACATCTAACAATCGTTGCAATAACTGAGGAAATGAAAAATTGGATATTAATCCATAATCATGGAAATGCGGATATTTTTGGCATCCTCATCACTGAATGCGGATTGGATGTTAATAATGCAGTATAAAATGCGGAAATGCGGTACATCTGGCAACACTGGTCCGAAGTGACGCCGGTAGACGTCTTGCAGGGATACTGATCAAGTGATAATTACATGATTATATCATGTAAATCAATCAGGGTTTTCATACCTATTGTAGCACTAAAGGGCAGTAAAAACGAAAATCTATATATTAAAAGGCGGCAGGAGCAAATAATTAACGATAATAAATAAATCTTCTTTAAAGAACAATCATTTAAAGAATTGTTATAAAATACATGTACACATTTTTAACTGTTCAACAACAAATCTGTTCCCCATTTTGTACATTCGAGGATTTAATATCAACTTCCGAAGGCTAACTAAACATTAATTAATTAAGGCTAATTAAACATTTCGCAGCAACAAACATCAAAAATTATTGAAACAAAATTCCTAGACCAAATGTCATATCTACCTCTAGTCAAATAGTAATTGCTCTGCTTTTTTCCTGCTAATTATAGGGTTAATGATATATTAGTCTCTAATATGCTTAAGACTCCTCAAACCTAACGCAACAATGTATCGCAGAGCCAAAAATGTTTCTAGCTGAGCCCGGCAGACGTTGTTCTGCCCCTATATCTCTCTTTCTCCTTCCCTCTCTTTCCCCGTCTCTCTTCCTCCATCTCTTTCTCTTTCTCCGTCTCTCTCTTTCTCCGTCTCTCTCTCTTTCTCCGTCTCCCTCTCTTTCTCCGTCTCTCTCTCTTTCTCCGTCTCTCTCCCTTTCTCCGTCTCTGTCTCTTTTTCCCTCTCTCTCTTTCACCGTCTCTCTCCGTGTCATTCAAATTTAATAGCAGATTCTGCACATTCCTAAGCAGTTGCGTAATATGGAGAAACACCGTATAGCAGGTGAAATACCGCCGTGTGAAATACCCACCGTGTGTAGCGGGTTGCCTAAAACGTTTAGTGCGAAAAATTAAAAATAATTGGGGTGGACCACCCTTATCATTAAGGGGTATAAAAATAGATAACATCCTATTCTCAGACCTACTGAATATACACATAAAATTTCATCAAAATCTGTCACGCCGTTTCGGAGGAGTATGGTAACTAAAACTGTGACAGGAGAATTTTATATATGACTAGCTGACCCGGCAAACGTTGTTTTCCCATTTAAATTATTCCTAGGATTATTTTGGTATTAAAAATGACTACCTTATTGTCAGTGGTTGAGAATGTGGTATACATGAGTTGAAGAGGCATGGAGCGCTGTGGACGATGATGGAAAATGAAAATAACACAATTCCAAACATTTATATTTTTAATTTATTGTAATTTAGTTTTTGAAATGATATACATCGCTAATTATAATATTTTTACTATAAAACATATAAATTACTCCACGCAATAGAGTACAATATTTTTTTGTCATCCCATCTTTAACTAACACAAATAAACTGGATGGTTTGTCCATTCGAGAGCATGCCACGTATAATTGACCGTGTCAATAACATGGTGTGCTCAAAAATAAGCCACAAATAGACATCGTTTGGCCTTGAGACTTATTGATAGTCATCGCAAATGCCAATCTGAACGGAAATTGAAGACGTTGAAATTGAATTGACACATCTGTGGGTATAATAGGGATCCATGGCAGTAATATACACTCACCTCGAAATTTGCCATTTAAAATGATGGCTTCGACTATGTTTTTCATTATAACCCTGCAAATTAATCATAAATTATTTAAAAATTACACCGAAATCGAAAAGTGATAATTGTAAAATTACGATTAATGCCCAAACAATAAAAATAATGGCTGAAAACTGTAGTGAGTGAGAAACAGCTTATTGTGTGAGAGATCTCATCCCTATTCCGTGCTGCTTTTGGGATCAGAAGCAATGTTGCCAGCTGTGAAACTTCCGATTGCGAAGTTTTAAGTTCGAAAATGTGAATTTCTTCTAATGAATGCGGATTTACTAATATAATTTAAAAATAGGGGAAAAAAATCAATAATTCATATATCGACGTAGAATTCCGTTATAAATGCTATATTGTCTCACTATATTTGTTCTATGTTTGTTCTCACTATATATATTCTCGATTCACCCAAGAAATTAAAAATACAAAATATCAGTATTTTTGTGATAAATGTACTTTCAATTTATTTTTAATCTCAGTTTAACGTAATTTCAACATTTTTAGTTTCAATATCCCGCGAAGTGCATCATTTCTCCGTCTTGAATAAACGCAGTAAGAATCTAAACGACCATCCGTATTGTTATTTGGCGTATTCGAAAACGACTAACCAATGTGTTGTCACCTATTTGTCCTCTGAATCTCTAAAGTACGACAATAAAGGACAGAGTTCACGACAGTACCTAGGTGCATGGTCATCTATTTTCGAATACGCCAATTGGATAAAATCCTAATGATTTGTAGATAGTTGGTGTTTTATTGCTTTCTACATTAATCGAATAGAGAGACACAGCATTTTGAACATTCAAGCTTTGTCAACCATAGTTAGTGGGACACCTAACGATCATTGTAATAACTGAGGAAATGAAAAATTGGATATTAATCCACTATCACGGAAATGCGGATTTTCTTTTGGCATCCGCATCGCTTAATGCGGGTTGTGGATTAGGTACATCTGGCAACACTGCGGAAATGCGGTACATTTGGCAACACTGGTCAGAAGCGACGCCGGTAGACGTCTGGCGGAGATACTGGTCAAGTGATAATTACATTATTACATCATGTAAATTAATCAGGGTTCTCCTTACCTATTGTTGCACTAAATGGCAGTAACAACGAAAATTTTTAACTCAAATATATGAAAAGACGCAGGAGAAAATATATTAAAAGACGGCAGGAAAAAAAATTCACAATAATAAATAAATCTTCTCTAAAGGACAATCATTTAAAATATCGTTATAAAATACATGTACACATTTTTAGCTGTTCAATAATGAATCTATTTTCCATTTTGTACATTCGAGAATGTAATAGCAACTTCCGAAGGCTAACTAAAAATTAATTATTTAAGACTAATTAAAGATTTCGCGGAACCAAATATAAATTATTAAAACAAGTTCCTAGTCCCAATGTCATTTTTACTTGCAGTCAAATAGTAATCGGTGTTTTTTTCCTGCTAATTGTAGTATTAATGATACATTAGTCTCTAATATACTTAAGAGTCTTCAAACCTAACGCAACAATGTTTCGCGGAGACAAACATTTTTCTAGCTGACCCCGGCAGACGTTGTTCTGCCCCTATATCTCTCTTTCTCCTTCCCTCTCTCTCTTTCCCCATCTCACTCTTTCTGCGTGTCTCTGTCTCTCTTTCTGCGTGTCTCTCTCTCCCTTTCTCTGTCTCTCTCTATCTCCGTGTTATTCACATTTAGTAACAGATTCTGCACGTCGCTGAGCTGGTGCGTAATGTAGAGAAACGCCGTGGGTGAAGTACAAACTGTGTGTGAAATACACCTCTGTGTGAAATTCATACCGTGTGTAGCGGGTTGCGTAAAAAAGTTTATCCGAAAAACTGAAAACATTGGCGTGGACCACCCTTATCACTTAGGGGTATAAAAAATAGATAACAAACTATTCTCAGACCTACTGAATATACATATAAAATTTCATCAAAATCTGTGAAGCCGTTTTGGAGGAGTATGGTAACTAAAACTGTGACACGAGAATTTTATATATATATATATATATATATATATATATAATATATATATATTCTAACGCCTTGCCCTACTTTAATTATAATAATAATTAGTGTTTGATGGGAGGCGTAGATCGAATGCTCTTGCGAGCTTTGATATCTCAGGGGGCAGGATCTTTATGGGGTGAGAAAGTAAACCCGAATACAATTCAATTCACCGGTCGTATATTTTTGGCTTAGAATACAGAGACGATGTGTAAAAAAATAACATCTAAATCAACATTTGGCAAAAAAAATTACACATAAATTAATCAAACGCTCTTTCTTTCTATCCGCCAATGAAAATAGACATTACTTTGTTGACTTATTCCGTGCACGGTTATTACTTTTTTATTCACAATATATTTTCAAACATTAAACATTTATTACTCATGTAATTAGCTTCTTTCAAGATGTACTATATATAATCTACGAACAAAGAACATTGCCCATTTATGCACAACTCTGTTCGTTAACTAAAATTTACAAAACTTGTTTCTGCACTCGTCGAGTTACACAAAACCTTTCCTTTACATTACTATCTTTACACATTAATAATCGGTGTTGATAATCCACCGTCAAAATTTTAAGCTTTTCATTGCTTTACATCGCCTGAACGATTCACGTGCTGCGACACAGTTATTCGCACAGTTCCTTTCTTGTTCTTCTACACAATTTCCTACAGTCCTCCGCACGACTGACCTACACTTCGAATTTTGCTGGAAAATTGATTTTGTTACCTTGACGGCGCATGGGTCTTACCACCTCGTTGGCGACCGGGATAGCTAGAAGTGCCCTTGAAGCGCTCTGCTGGGTGCAGCGCCGACACCGCGTCCGCCGCACGCTGGTCGCCGAAGTCTCGTGGTCTGTCGTCCTGCGTCGTTTGCAGTTAAATTGCAGTTCTAATGACCATCCCCTTCTCTTGTACGTTCCTCGTTCGTCTTCGTTCTCACAGGATCATGCACGTATATTCATAGTTCATGCACTTCAGGAAAGTTATGTTTTTTTCCTGTCTCCTAGCGCGGTTTCTTGCCCTCTCTCGAATCTTGTCGACTAATTCCGGTGTTCTAATACAGTCCACTAAACCACCGAATCTGATTACGTCGCCTATTACTTCTCGTTGGATTTAACTACTCTTTCCACTAGTTCTGCATTACTCCACTGTTCAAAATGTTATTAGGCGTCCTCACAATTCTGAACTTTGCTGCGCCGTACATCTACGCATACTCGCCGCAGAAAATGGCGACCTCACCTCCTTTGCTAACGAAAACTATTCACTCCCGTGGTCTAGTCAAACTGTTCGCACCCTTGGTCTGGTCAAGAAAAAAGCATTTTCCTTCCGTTCGCTGTATTCATGAGAACTTCCCCCTTCCGTGAAGGGGAGGGAACCGGCGTCACACCCCCTTTCTAGGCTCGGCTGGCCCGCGCAATGTCGCGGCCAGGCGATACCAGGGCGCGCTCGCGCCACCGCCGCTTGTCGCCTGCGTCTAGCCCGCGCATTTTAAATGTCTTTGCGACCGCCGGGACGTCTGGGGCGACTGGTACCTGTACCAATCGTCACAATATATATTATATATATTATTAATTATTATATTTAATAATATATATATATATATATATATATATATTAAAGTTACGGAGCTGCATCTTGTGAAAAATGCTAAAACGTGTTGTGTGAAGACATGGCAAAAAAGTTTGTTTTGAAAATTTTCAAACTTTAATTTTCAAACTTATATGTGTGTTCTGTCAGTTTTAATGAATATCTGTCGTAGCAGCGTGAAACGGTTTTATTGACAGAATTTGTAAAAGTAATTGCTTAGCAAAATATTACTACTTAGCTATTACACAATCTCTCATGTATCTAGTTTGTGAGTGGTTGTTGTGAGGGAAATAATTCTGAAATCTTTTATGAAAGTAAAAATTTACTTTATATTGAAGTTCAATAAAAGAGAATTACTTCAGCGAAGAAAAAGAATACAAAGTATTTCTGTTCTAGATTTGGGATGTTAATGTTTAAAGAAATTAGAAAATATTTTGAAAGTAGTTTTTAAAATAATTTGTAGTACTGTGAAAGAATACATGAACAATCAATATCACCCTGGTTTTTATTTACCCGTCTAGATTATCGTTTATCCAAGACCGGTAGCAATGAACAAATAGCAAAGGGAATATTCTTATTAATTTTTTGCAACTTGAATAACATTTCTTTCTTTTCATTATCAAATCAATTGCATTGCCAAAAGACATGCTCAATAGATTCAAGTCCTTCACCACATTTGCAGATTTTACTACTGACAATTTGATGCCTAAGTATACTGCTGTTAACAGACGTATGACTGCTTCTAATGGGATTAATAGTGTCAACGGCTTTGCGTGGAATATCAAACAGGTGAAACCAAGGTTTCTTATAATTATTAAATTTGGCATACTGGACGGCTTGGATCAAATTTATTTACTTTTATAGGATTTGGCTGTATGCACAAAGTGAAAAAGTTTGAAACATTGGATTGCGCGAGGCACAAAATGTTCTACGGTACTTCGATCATGGAATATATAGATTTCAGTTAGGAGCGACTGATCAACGGAAGTGATCAGCACAGTTTGGCTCGGGATCCAGTCCTCACCACTGCCCGTATTTTTAACCTTTTCCTTTTAAAATTTATATTTCTAACTGAGAATTTTCTTTATTTTCTTCATTTGAAAATTCTCTGGAAATTCTCTTAATAATTCCTTTTCTGCATTTTCTAAAACCGAGAACAAAAGCTTCTAATCCTTGTGTCTGCAAGTCTTTGTCTTTAATAAAAAGATTGGCGTCATTACGTTTTTCAAATACCACGTCTACTTTATACATACTTTTATTTCTGACATCGAAGTTCTTGCATTTCTTCTTCAAGAGAAAATTTCCAACTTTGTGAGCAATGAGAACTTTGTTGCCTGGTTTTGATTCTTTTACTAAACCTCAAGGTTCATGGTTATTAATTGAAAGAAACGTTTTCAAGAAATCAAAAGAAACTCCACTGACTGCGGGATTAGATATTTTGGAGATCTTGTTAGGAAGATCATCAACGTTGTCATTAACATAATCTTTTCGTTCTCTCTTCGATTTCGACCAATAGTCTTCACGAACGATCCACCCATGTCTTCGTCATCCATAATTTTATTTCGCCGCCCATACAAGGGAATATTTTGTTGATGACTGCAGCACTTGACGGTCCAGACGTTGTACGCTTGGTCAAAAAAGAGATTTAATAAAATAAAATTTAATTTAATATTAAATTTAATTTTTAATTAAATAGTTACTACGTTTTGGAAGCAGAACTTCACAGAGAGTATTAAAAGGGAAGAGGAGAAAGGTCACCATTCATACTCACAGCTTGACCACCTTAATGACAGTTGTCGTGGCCGTCAGGAGGTTTGACTTAACCGCCACGAAAGGAGAGGCTCGCAGACAGCGAGCCTACGTCAGCACGGCCACCGCGCACTTCGGCAAGCGCGGCGGAGCGGAACCGCAGCGTGATTGGCAGCGAGGAGAGGGGCCGACCCGCCTCCCCTTTCATCCCCGAGGTGTGACGCGGGAGAGGGGAGGTGACCATGGAGCTGATAAGCGGCGCGCCGGACGCGCGCGGCACGAGACGACTACTGCTGATGGTGGAGTGAACGACTTATGCGATAAGAACAGACTCTTAGATAACGACTTGGCAATCTCAGGCGATTCGAACTCTGGAACTTGGGTATTCAATAGCAGCTTGTAACTTGGACATTTCTTCTGGATTCACGGTCGACCCAGCTGTTGTAAATGGTTATTCTTTTGAACGTAGCGAGCGGATACGTTAAATAAAATTGTTTGTTTGTGTTCAATGATTTTTTCCTTTTCCCGGAACACAACAACAGTAAACCGTAAAATACATATTCCGTCAAAATGCAGCTACATTCATGTTCGCTACCTCCCCATTCGTGCACTGTGGTTCTATCATAACGATGCTGCGTCACACGGCACCGCTCAGCAAGAATGAATCTAAGGTGAAGCGCAATTTGAATGGAACATGAAGCGCAATTTTGGTCTGTAGCACTATGTATTGGAGTTTCCACAGAATTAACAACACATAAACCTTTTGAGTGAAAAAACAAATAGGAATGTCAACTTTCATGGAGACGGCAGCATTGTCAAGTATACATTGCTTTTTGTGTCTTGAATGCTTACGTGAAGATCAGAAAAGCTTAGTGTCTCACCTTGACCGTGCTTTTTATACCTTAAATCAAAAATGAGATTCATAGATTTACCAAGAATACTGTCTGCCATCCCTTCGCTGTAATTTCCGCTACTTAGTTTTGTTTTCTTTTAGAGTAATGATATGACGGGGAGCAACGAAGAGAGAGAAAAAGGTGCGCTTTTTGTCCAAAAAGACAAACCATGTTCACGGAGCATTGTTGTAATATTTGTCCCAACCACTTTGAAAAGAAAGACTTTTTGTTTGCAATGTGTGTAGTTCCGAAGAAGCTTGTTTTAGTTCATAAATGTCCCTGAATGTTTCTATGTGGTAAAAATATAAGTGTTTATTGAATTAATTGTATTCTATGATTTACCTTTCTTAAATAAATTTACTTTATATAGCACTTCACTTCATGACTGTGATTTTGATTAGAGTGTTTATTACAAGAAAAAATTATGAACCTGCGTGTCATCTTTATGCATTATTTCAAATATTCAAGTTATAGAAATCAATAACAAATGTCTGGGAATACTAATGTAAATATTTGATGCATAATAAAACAATAAATACAACACAAACAGTTGTTAGTAAAAATCAAACACACGAGTAATGGCGTTACAAAAATATGCATGAGTTACGGCGGGGTAGTGATTTATACTGTTTTCTTCTTCTTCCACGCCATTATGTAAAATGAATCATTAATATACACAACCAAAACCGAAATTGATTTCTCAACAAATATTATACTAACACTTCCTCGGAAAACGTAAACAATAAATTTTCCCCAAAAGACACACATAGTATTCTAGAAATAAAAAAACAAAAAAACAACAAAAAAACACAAAAAAGAGAGAGAATGGGTCTACTGGACTCCTTCTAAACGCGTTCCAAAAAATGGCCTGGCGCGCCCTACCGAATGGTTAAAGAATTATTTATTACGTGTACCAAGTTCAAACTTTAAGGCGCTTGGGGGGGGGGGGTCGCCTAGAAATTGTCCAATTGGTCGGAAATTCTTCAGATAATATTTTATAGTCGAATAAAACCGGAATAGGGGTTGGAAGCACAAAAAAATAACTTTCGAAAAATTACTCTAGAGCAAGGGCCACCTTAATATACCTCGCATGTCTGTATAGTTAGCACACCCACTTATCCAAAAATAAAAAAGATTATACCATAATTTTGTTCCAATTTGAACTAATTTATACCCACCTTAAAATATTTTCTACCAATGCAGAACATCAAAATTTACAACATGTCCCGTGGGTGCGCCAACTTAACGTTAAGTTGGCAAACCCACACAAGAAGAATGCGTTAAACAAAAAAAAACAAATATACCACAGTTTTGTACTAATTTTGAACTAATTTATACCCACCTTAAAAAATTTTGAACGGATGCACATCAAAATATACAACGTTTAAGAGAGTGGGTGCGCCAAGTTAACGTTAAGTTGGTATTCCCACACAAGAAAAACGCATTAAACGAAAAACAAAAAACAAATATACCATAAATTTGTACTAGAGCAATTACATTTCTTTATCCACGTGTTACATTTTGAGAAATTCAAGCGCACCTTTTACAATTCTAGGCATACATTTAATAATGTGTTGGTTCTGAAATAGAACCTACATTTTATTGGGCCTTCTATTCTATACGTATGATGTCCTCAGTAACTTAGAGGGGAAAAAATGCTTTCAAAAGACACTGGACATATTCCAGAAGACATATTTTAAGAAGCTGAAAAAGCCGTGTAAACATTACTTCCCACAAAATGTTAAGAAAGGAATGAGAGAAAATATATGTATAAATATTGGAAAGTGAAAAAGAGTCGCAACTGATACAGAAGTTTTTCTGACGTACATTTTAGTTCGGGTTAATACATCTGACGTTTTTAAAGTTTACATTTATAACATGTGAAGACCAATGCTTTATTGTGTGATCCGTTAGTGTTGATCCGTTAGTCAGCTAGTTTCAAATCAACCTTCACTTCACCAATTTTATTTTATGCATTCAACGTATGTAGGTGATGTAGTTATTAAGTAGTCTGTTATGTACATTTTTGTTGATATTTCATGCCTGACTGGAAATATATTGGCCACTTCTGTGTTATAGTGGCGCAAATAAAGGATTTTAATCCTTCTTCTGAATTCTGATTGTTAGTTATGAATTTTTAATTACACGCAAGGAACTAATATAATGATAATCAATCTTACTTCACTGAATTAGAGTATACTTCACTAAACTAGTATGAGTGGATACACTAAACGAAGGTATCTGTAGTATTAGATGTGTTCAGACGAAATTATGTTGTTTTCTTTGTTGCACTTACAGTTTTATCTGAACGAGTTTCATATTTAGAAACTGATGAATTATTTATCTGAACAACAAATTACTGTTTTTAGCGCACTGTGAGTACCCTAGAAGTACACACATTGAATACTTACTAAAAACCATTTTGAGGGGATCGAAAAAATTATATGGTGTTTTTTTTCAAAGTTTTTGCAAATGTTTCCGCATTTCATATTTTTTAAATTTTGTCGTTCAAGAATAATAGAATGAATGGTTTCCTTATTCTAACGAAAATTCCAGACTTAATGTTCGGCCTTTTGACATCGTACTCTTGTTGAATTTATTGACTTTTGTTGTGGTATTTGGTTCCGGTTTTAAGAGTATTTTATTTTTGCATTGCATTAATTTTCTGTACTATATTTTATATTTATTATTTATACCATATTTTTTGTACATGTTGTAATGACAGTCCTACCTTTTTTTGCTTTTGCTAAAGACATTTATTTATAAATAATTATAATACTATTAATTATACATTTGATGTTCGATAGCAAATCATTTATTCAATGAAAATTTCTGTTAGAATTGTGAGTGAGTGATAATTCAATTTCTTGTGTTTCATTGCATTCTTTTTATCATGACAATTAACATTTAACAGTACCAACAGTTGAATACCAAACAACATATCGTTTCATGAAATGTACTTACAAAATTGTTAAGAAATAGTGAATGAAGATGGGGAATTTTGGCACGAACAGAAAAGCTGTCCTCCTCAGAAGGAAGGGAGAAAGGAGTTTTCATTGTTCTTTCTACCTGAGCATCCTCCTACCCTTTCCATCCCTCAATGCTTCCTGTCGCGTACGAAGCGCCCCACTCCCTACCTTCCGCTGGGCGAATGAACTCAGGGAATACAGGTACTATGCGCAGGAAAAACCTTACAGAATAACGTTGCCTCAAAAGGAGAGCGGGCCGGCGAACAAAAGGTGGCGTTTCTCCACGCCCATCGTTTACTGGATTTTCCACACGCAATTTTTAGAATCTTGACGTGACAATATCTGTTGATACTGTGTCTTTCGAGCATCGCAAGATATTTCAAATATTGTCTGATTACTTACAATTCTCCACCAATGGTCTCTTAAATAGGTATATGGAAGTGAAAGGGCTTACGTCATCCCACTTTGAAAGTGGAGAAGCACGTGTGTATTAATATGTTCCTTAAGTAACATTGCATGTTACTCATATTATTAACATGACTGACGCCATTTGTTCTTTGATTAATAATGCCTGATATCGAAAGATTATAACAACTTGTTTTTTTTGTTTTTTTTAATATATTTATTTATACTTGTTCGACAAAAATTTGTCTTTCAAGTGTGTGAATTTTTACATTAACATAGTACAATTTGAGGAGAAATTTCAAAAGTAACCTCTAACATGTTACAGATATGTATAAGTATTATTGTTTTTGAACACACAATGATCTTAGAAATAAACTGTGGTTATAAATAGTACAAAATACATATAATTTTTTTACAATAAATAATAGTTACATGAAATAAGTTAACTATGGAGGATGTAAACGGTCTTTTGAATAGCGTGATTTGATTCGCGGGAAAGGATTAGCTGTTTTTCCAAGTTGAAAAGATGTATAAGCAGGAGAAGAAATAAGGGAAGTATAAAATTTATCTGAGAGATGAAGGATCCAGGATTTTAGTGACAGAATACCGAGTTCGTGTAATATTTGATTGTTTCTTATAAACCAAGGATAACAACTTGTAGTTTACATGCTGTTTCTGGTAAACAGGCTACATTACGTTGATGAACAAAAGATGTTGAACGATTTGATGACTTAGTAAAATCAGAGAATACTAACATGGTGTTCCTTAATATTTCCAAACTATACGGATATGTAAGTAATAATTTCGAAACATATTAATACAATAAATAAGTATTTTTGCAGTCATATTCACATTTTAAATACTGAATTTGGCATAAAAACTACCTACAGTTTTTCACTTTTCCTCAGTGATTCACATCCATAACGAACGAATGAAAACGAGACAATCGCAATATAATAAAAAGCCATAAACACTTTGTAGTACCTTGTAAACAGGGAGCAGATTTTAATGAAATGTCATTTTTTTCACTTTAGGACAATGCCGTTTAGTATTATCATCTATCATGATATATTATGACAAAAGGAAATGACCCATTTTTATAAGACATTTTTGGCATTTTTCGTCGATTTCGAATAATAAGTCATTTTTTAACTTTTCCCTTAATTTTAATGCATTTTTCGCTGATTTCATCAATTTTAATATAATTTTTATGATACTTGATTCAAATAATATTAACGAGATGCTCCACAGAATTCCTGAGTAGCCTACTCCATTTCTTCGCTCACTTATTGTAATGTCAACTGCTGTATGTGACGCAATTCAGCGCCAATGTCGGTTCAGCCGATTAGCCGGGATAACTAAAGACAGAGATTTTCTGGTAGAGTACAGTCGAAAGGGAAACATTGAAAATTGGGTGCACTTGAACAAATAGAAGTAGTCTCGATTACATCAGTAATGTATCCAACAGCATGAGTTGCTTATCCGAACTGTTTTTGATAACATTTTTTGGATCATTTTCTTTGCGTTTATGGTATTTTTAAAATATATTAGAAGCATTTTATTGATCATTTTAGGCGATATATTATGTCATGAGAATCTACACCCAATCATCACCCGGCGCACCCTCTCTTAAACTTTGTATATTTTGATGTTGTACATCGGTTCAAACCTTTTAAAGGTGGGTATAAATTAGTTCAAAATTTATACAAAATTGTGGTATTATTCTTTTTTTGTTTTTAACGCATTTTTCTTGTGTGAGTATGCCAACTTAACATTAAGTTAGCGCACCCACGGGACATGCTGAAAATTTTGATGTTCTGCATTGCTAGAAAATTTTTTAAGGTGGGTATAAATTAGTTCAAAATTGGAACAAAATTATGGTATAATCTTTTTTAATTTTTGGATAAGTGGGTGTGCTAACAATACGGACATTATACTCGCACACAATCAATACTTCTCTACACATGACCTAGTAGCCCCGTATGTTATTTTTGCCCATGCCCAAACGTGTTCGACTAAAAACAACTACGATTCCGTTTACAAGCAAAATTTCGGTTTAACACTGAACACACTTACCAGACCTACTAGGCTTTCCTTCGCATCGGTATTTTCTACTCTTTCCCCCTCTCCGCTGTGCAGCGTCGGGACAGTGATACTGTTCGGGGCTAATCCGTGGCTCGAAAGAAGCTTAGAAATCCCGACGAGATAATTAAGGGAGCGGGAGAGAGGGCGGGGGAGTATCGACGGCCCAGCTGGTCCGCCTCGCGCGGCCTTGGCGCCGCCGCCAGAGAAGAGTCGCCGGCCGCAAGGTCGAAGCTGTGGCGCGGCCCTGGCGCTCACACTCGGGTCAATGGACGAGGCGCTCTTCAGAAATCGGAGGGGGTTCGGCCCAGAATGGATTGGCCATATTCATTGTCGTTACCGCTGGGGGGGAGAGATATTTTTTGGTTGATTGATTAATGTGATTTGATTGATTAATTAATGGTCTCCAGACATGTGTGGTAGTATAGCCCTTGTAAGTGTAAGTAAGGAGAGCGGATAGAACACGAAAGAGGATCGCGTGCAGTCATTTGTTAACGATTGCATTCATCTGATATTGATCGGAGAAACGACGAAAAACTACCGATCACAGCAGCAGGAAGCTAGAATTCTCCTCCACACAACAGGTCAATTCGACCTAGCTATCTAGTACCGAAAAACCTGACACCGTCAAGACTCGTACCGTGGGACCTCAGACTCACTGCGGTGATATATATGTTTACTTTCCCATATACTACACGAACGTATTGTATAGGGAAAGTTATATAATGCTGCGCGAAAAGCGACGGATTATCGGCAGATAAACTCTTATTACAGGGCCCTGGTAACGAAAAAGTTAATAAACCCAGTTGCTAACTGAAGAAACAAATCTCCTAAACACGTGGTGCAGGCGGAATCCTTGTTTTGTGGGTCCTTGACACCGAAAAAAACAATTAAAAGCAAAACGTCTGTCTGTGAATACCGCTAGTGACTAAACCATCCAGCAGATTTTCTTCAGAATTGATATTCTTCGATAGATCTGGCTGATCTCGTAGCTCCTTGAATTTCAAATCGATATTTCAATTTTGGGAGTACTTTATATAACGCCCACCGGACATTTTCACAACTTTCTCAAAAACGGCTCCAATTTTTTTCTTTAACCTTCTTATAACAATAGAGTAAAATACACTTATTAAGATGGCGTAGGTCCAATTTTCCCGGATAATTCTGAAGTTTTGAAAATTCCGAAAGTTTGAATTTTATTCGGCGTCTTCCTCCAACTACAAAATTGCAGGTAGAGAATTTTCCTTCTAATAAAATTTGCTCTTCATAGTGAGTTCTTTCTTTAAGGTCATGTACATTTTCCTGAAAATTTTTATTTTCGTGCAATATTGCGTGTAATATGTGCTATTAAAAAAATTAAAAAAACAATATTTTCTCAAAAACGGATCCAACTTTTTTGTTTAAACATTTTATTGGGATAGTGCCTAATGTACTAAACGCCATATTGCCCTATTCTTTTGTTTTTTCAAAAATTGCAAAAAAAAGTTTTGCCTCGCCACTCACGTGGTTAATATTTACATTAGCGGCGATATGTTGACATTATTATATTCATGAGTACATGTGCTTGAAATAATGTTAAGTAAAGTTCCTCGAAAAGTCAACCGTTTTCTGTGAAAACTAGCTAAAAATTCCGCATTTTCAGATACGATCAAACGCCATTTTCTCGTAAATGGCTCAAACTTCTTTTTTCAAACTTTTGGAACGGATAGTGCTAATTACTCTAACATCTTCAATATGATGTAAAGTTCATTTTTCTTTTGTTTTTCAAAAAATTACACAAATGTAATTTTTTGAAAGGTCTCTCAAATCTTTTGAGATTTTCAAAGTTAAAAGAAAATGGCTCCAAATTTGTCGATTATCTTTTGTTGTTGAATAGTGCGAAGAACGTTGAAGGGAATGACGTAGGTATCATTTTCGTTGAAAGGCCCAATTTTTCGAAAATTGCAAAAAACTGTTTAAAAACTGCAAAATTGAAGATAGAGATTTTTGCCTCAGACAAAGTAGGTTGTACAATCGCCGACACATAAAATGGGCAGCGGCCAAATTCAGAAGTGCCCGTCTTTCTGCGCATTCTGGCACACTGTACGGAAGAGAACGCCTTCTGGTTCTTTCATAGTTAACTATTACAAAAGAACATTCGGAAGCAACTGCCAACGACTGACAAGCTGATAGGCTAGATTTCATGATCATTTCATTTCACTGATATTTGAACACTATTTACTTCGCCAAAACTTCCCACTCCCAATAATTTTTCCGATCCTGGAGCCGCCTTCGCACACTTCATTTCTTCGTCTCGGATCCGTAATATTCGTTCACGTACTTAAGTTGTTTTGCGTTAAAAGAGGGGATATTCAATTGATTTTTTTGCAAGTAAATCAGAATTAAAAATTTACAAATTTCCTTTTCAAATCCACTAATTGTATTGCATGTGCTGAACTTCTTATGTCGTATTGTATGATATTATCTTTATTGATATATTTCTTGTAGACGATCGAATGGCTTGCATGACGACGCGATGGAGACTATCTCCACCCCCTGTGCCTTCTACTCGAATACTCTCAATCATTTGGAAAAACACGCGTATCATAGAGAACGTTCAAACTAGAGATCATGAGTGCGGGAAATCTAGCCTATCAGCTTGTCAGTCGTTGGCAGTTGCTTCCGAATGTTCTTTTGTAATAGTTAACTATGAAAAAACCAGATGGCGTTATCTTCCGTACAGTGTGCGAGAATGCGGAGAAAAACGGGCACTTCTGAATTTGGCCGTTGCCCATTTTATGTGTCGGCAACTGTACAAAATTAGCACTTCAAATAAGGTCATATACCATTTTTTGGTAAAACGAGTAGTTTTTGTGTAAATTGCGATTCAAATTTACAAAAAAAATTTTCAAAAACTTCTCCAAATTGTTTCTTTAATTTTTCTGCACGTGTGTAATAAGGAATGGTAAATGTATAAATAAACTAGTAATGCTATAGAATGGCACATACTTTCTCGCAGTAGTTATTTTTCAAATGCCGATCAGCGGATAAATTGTTTGGAGTAAGCCGTTCACCGCTGCCTTTCTTGGTAATGTTTGAAAGACATGTTTTTCGCATGTTGACAATTACCGGCTTCCTAAAGATAGAACTGATACAATTACGTTTTGACTAAAATATAAGTAATTGGTCGGCATGTCAGTCCCGCGGCGCGGCTGGTTAAAGCACATTCGGGTTGAGATCTCCAATAAGGAAGATGCCGAGTTCGATCCCCAGAAGGGGATTTCAATTTGATGAATGTGATGTTGCAGGGAAAAACATTGAAGAGTGTAGATACTTTATTGAAAATCATTTAAAGTACTTCTACTCACGAATAGAATCAATGCAGATAAATAGACATAACTTTTCTGTGTTTTCCCTAACTGCATCTTTTAAACAATTTTTCAACTCTGTTATTCGATTTCTGAAGCGTATGTCAAATCAACCGTTGTCTAGTGTATATCTGTATGAACCAATTTAAGTAAATTATGAGCATTTTAACGTTAAATTGTAATGCAATATAACCTGAACGCATTCGATGAACTTACATATCCCTAACAGTTCCGAAATTATTATTACTTTATCGCCTTACGAATACTTCTTAAGAAGATGAAGTTATGTAATCGTGCGCCGAAAAAGGGGAATTTTTGCCAGAAAAACTCTTATAGGAGGGATCTGGTGACGAAAAAGTGGATAAAACCTGTTGCTAAAGTTAAAAACAAATAGTGGTGCTAAAGAATGTCAAAGACTTTATCGGAGATTTTGGTTTTCTAATCTCTAAATTGAACTTCTTTTTCTGTTATGAATGATGATGTTTCCAGATACCTTCCCTGAGCGCGTAAAGGACATTTTTTTTACATACTGTGGATATTTTCGTTTTCTAATGCGAGAAATGAAACCACCACACTCTATTACTGTTTTATTAGTTTATTTCATGCCTATCCGTTGTGAGTGCAGCGGTTGATCAGCGAGGATAGGTACAGGTCTTCCAAGGGAAACTTCGGCGGTTCTTGTTCTGGTCGCGGAATATTATTTGTCAGAATTCTCTTTTTTCTTAGGAAATAATTGAGAATTCTATAAACTTTATTTAATAGCATGTGAAACCATTTTAATAACAAATATTGATAATTACGATAAATGTACTGGAAATGTCTGTATATATTTGTTCAAATTTTTAACTTTTAACAATTTTTTACGTCTCTTCTTGGATTTGTAAAGCGTATGTACCATCGTATCAATTATTCCTTTATCATGCATTTACCATTTTATAGGTCGGTTCGATTCTTTCATGGCTCTGTTCCACCCATGCGGTGCTAGTGTGGCGTAGTGATAGTGCTGGTACGTTAACTTTGAGTATTGGATTTCGGGTCTCGGTACGGAAAACGTTTGCTGGTAGAATACACTTTTGCTGGTTTATGAAGTAGTGAAATAGCATTTAGGACCATATAGAAGCAGAGCGAGAAAGTATGTGCGTTGGAAGCACCACTAGTTGAAAATTATAGTAGTTTTCGCGCAATATTGACTGCAATATCTTATATATTATTTCTCAAAGGGCTGTTTGGTCTTTTCAATAAATTGGGCGACATACGAAACCGATCTGTATAAAGAAGCAATGGATTGAAAAATCGTATTTCTTTTCACCTGCACATGGGACATTCGTATTGAAAAAGGGCGTTAAAAATACCCAAATATTAAAAAAAGTAGTAATTCGGGATCTGTAATATCTGATTGCAGCGCGATCTATCGGAAGAAAATTACACTCGGACGGTGGCGGGAAATGCAATCTCAAGCATTTTTGTTTGTTTCAATTTAGTGTAGGTTGTAAGCACGTGAACGTGATTTTCTACATTGAATAGAAATCTTGAAATATGAGAGATTAGTGATCTTAGTGATGTTAGGTCGTTTATAATGCTGGAATACAAAACAAGAATTTAAGCAGAAAACAGTTTGGTTATTTGACTAACCGTGCGATTTAATCGCACGGGTTCTCACTAGTATGTATAATTTTAAAAAATTACAAAAACAAGATTTGCTGAAAAATGGCTCCAAATTTTTTCTTTAAAGTTTTTGCAGGGGTAGTGATAAATGTACTCTATTAGATGACATGAACGTCATATAGCTTTTTTCCTTCGTTTTTTTTTCAAAAATTGAAAAAATATTTTTTTGACTTGCTTATCACGACATGAATATTTACATTAGCGACGATTTGTTGACATGACATGCGATTTGTTGTTATATTAATGAGTACATGTGCTTTAAATAATTTCAAATAATATTTTGCGAGACCTCAACCGATTTCTGTGAAAATTAGCTCAAAATTCCGTCATTTCATAAAAGCTCAAAGGCTATTTGCTTTAATTTTAATATTTAATTTTTGCTTTATACTTTTCGAACGGATAGTGCTAACTACACTCTTTAGTGTGACGTAAGGTTGATTTTGAGGTATTTTTGTTTGTTTTTTTAAATTATACAAATGTTTTTTTAATTTTTTTCCCATCTTAAATATGCACATTACCAGCAAATTGGAAACAATATATTTGTGGGTGTAAGTGCTTCAATTGACTTCAAATGAAGTTTTTTGAAAGTCAAACATTTTCTGTGACAAAGAGCTTTAAATTTCATTAAAAAAGTGCCTTAAACAGCATTATTATGTGGTCGATGGGATTAAAGTTAAATTCGTGGTGTAGTTGCTTATTGGAAATAAACCAGGCGGCTTGAGTGATGGTTCTTAGGAATTTGGTTTGGATTATCTATATTTTGTTGACATAATAAGTAGCCGCATTTGTCCAAATTGGACAAGCGTACAGAAGAAGTATTATGATTGTTTTATAAAAGATGATTCTCTTATTTAGTAAGAGTTTACTGTGATTTAAGAGTGGTTTTAACTGTATTAATTTTGGTTTGGCTTGTTTAACTTTGGTGTCTATGGGTATTTTCCAGTTGAGTGTGATGTCAATGTGGAGGCCTAGGTATTTAACGGCATTTTTATGTGGAGTCCAAGGGAGTATGTTGTTGTTCATTTTAAACGGAGTGGGGAAGGAATATGGTCTGAAAGTGAAGTTTTTAGCTGTGGATCTCGAGGAGTTGATTTTGATTTTCCATTTTGTTGCCCAGGTTTCTGTTTCATTTAAATGGGATTGAATTTCGTTGGCTATGTAATTTATTGAGGAGTAGAACATGTAGATTAAGGTGCCATCTGCAAACTGGGCTATGTCAATTAATCCTGATCTAAGCATATCGGCTGTAAACAAGTTGAAGAGAGAGGTTATCCTTGAGGTAGACCGGCGGTAATCGGTCGGGGGTAGAATTTTAATTTTCTATTGTAACAGAGAATGTTATATTGGTTAGGAAGCTTTTAAATATTTTGAAGAGGTACGTAGGGTGCCTATTGATAAGTGTTTATAATTTGGTCCTTCATGACATACCCTGTCAAATGCTTTAGCGGTGTTGCTGAAAACTGCTATTGAATTTTTTTTTTTGGAAGGAGTGGAAATGTTCAGATATGCGCAAACATTGATGTACTGTGGATAGTTTATTAGTGAACCCGAATTGATAGAATGGTATGAGATGTATTTTTTAAGGTAATTGTTAGAACTAATTTCTCCAAAATTTTTGCTTAAGTGGGGAGGAGACTTATGGGCCTATAGTTGTTAGAGATGTTGTGATTCTTATTGTGTTTGGGAATCGGGAGGATGATAGAATGTTTCCAGGTAGTAGTGTAGTAGCTAGTTCTTAAAGATGAGTTATATGTGTTTACAATGTTTATATGGCAGAATTGGGTAGGTTTTTGAGAATTACATTGTTTATTTTATTGTGACCAGGGGCTTTTTTATTTGGAAGAGATTTGTTAACTTTTCGAGTTTCATGTAAAGTGATGTAGTTAATTTTTGTGGAACGTTAAAATTTGGGGTATTCGCGACGAGTTGAATTTAAATGTGATCTGGGTGGGGAGATGTGAGGTTTGATGTGAACGTTGATGCGCAATGGTCGGCTAGTACTTCCGTTTCATCAGCAGTTCCGTGTTTTTTCCCATTTGAAGTAGTTAGTGGGGGATTGTATTTTTTTTCCTGAGTATTCTTTTCGTGAAATTCCAGAGTAAGTTATTACTTGTATTTAATGCATGTATGATATTATTGAATTTAGTGTGTTTATGGTGTTCTAGTACTTTTCTACTGATTTTGGTTAGAGCATTGTTTTCATTTTTAGTGAGGGTTTTCTCAGTGCCATCCATAATCTCCTGGTTTTATTTTTAATTTCTATGATTTTGATAATACTTGGTGTTAGTTTGTCTGATATGTGTTTCGGAAGAGTGGTCGGTCGTTCGGGGTTGAGTTTGCCTATTGTGTTATTATGTTATTTAGTTGAATTGTTGCCTGGTCTATTTCCGTTGGTGAGTGTAGTATTTTAAAATGGGATATTTGTTTTGTATTATATTTTTGAATTTAGTCCAATTTAAGTTGTGAGTATTCAATACAGGAGTGAGTGAATAGGGAGGAGGGATTTGATCTGTAGAAATTAACACTGGTATAAAATCCGAGTCGAGTTCAAAATGCGAGGTTGAATGAAAATTGACATTAATATTTGTTATTCCTATGTCTAGTATATCAGGAGGCTTGATTGGGTCATATGGATAATAGGTTGGTTTTGGGGGTGAGATCAATTTAATTCCGTTAGTTACTACATATTTTAACCCTTACTTAATCGCGCTGTTTTGTCACACAAGTGCCCGCTCGGCGTATTTTGTACACCAAGCTTATTTTCTTGTGAAAATGAGGTCTGTTACGCCTGAATAATATTTTGATGTAATTATTATTTAGTTTCATTTGAAATACGTAAGTATTACAATTTTTCTTAATAATGATTATAAATATAGCATATTAGACTTCGGAACAATATTTTCATTTTATGACTTTTTGCATTTTAAGAATATGTTCGTTACATGCAAATTTGTTACACCAGTTAGTAGTAAGTCCGGTAATAATTACAGTAGTGCGTTTTTTTGCTCTTCAGAAAATGTGGCAGTGATTTATTAATTTTGTTGGTAATTATTCTTAATAATCACAACTTCCAGTTCTTGTAAATTTGCTGACAACCGGTGTTTTATTCCACTTCGTAACCTTGTCTTTGACAATGAAAACTCCTCTGTATTTAAAATCGCTGCTCGAATAATCACTAGTAAAATCAAGCTCAGAACAAGCTCAGAGCGTGTCATGCTCAGTCCCGGCCACTACGTCTTCCCCAGAAACACTTGCAGCATCGCAAATTTAGTTTTCTGACGATTCCTCATGTAATAATTCTTTTGTAACATGTAATGATAATTTTCCGATAAATTATGTATCTGTGTATTGTTCCTAATGTAAAACAAAATAAATTAATTTAATGACGTCTATAAATAAAAAAATCCTGTAATAATTAAATGAAAATGAAATCTCACATTGGTACCCGCGCGGCGTAGAAAGTACGCCAACGAACACTTTCCAAAGGAAATAAATCGTATAGCCAATACACTAAATCTTACGCAACTGCGTATCGAGGAGGATGTAGTTGAATGCCTTTTGTGAGGTTAGGTCAAATGTCAGAACACGCGCTGATGTTATCTGACACATACGGTGATAACAGTTCCAGTGGCGTACAAAGTACGCAGGCGCGAGTAAGTAAGAGTTAAGGGTTGCTGCGTTGCTGTCTCTGCACCCCCATTGTACATGTTTAGCATTTAGATACCCTAATAGTATGTAAGATGATAAGCGCGAAAGTAATATATTTAGAACTGTAAAATTTGTTTTTGTTGGGGGGTGTATAAGCGGCAATGATAGTATAATTTGGGTAGATGTTGTGTAACCGCCACCTGCTCGTTATATGTGGAACTAGAAAAGCGAAACAGCCCCGGCAGATTACTAGAGAGAGCACCAAAGTAACAAGCAAAGGTCAGAAGTTTTCACGCCCACATGGTTCGGCCAATAGGAGAATTACCCCTTCAAGCGACGGAATTTCGCATTGAAGAAAGAGGAACTCAGTCATTTTGTCGGCGACCACGAGTCAAGAAACATTGTGCGATATTGCTGGAGGAGCAGAATATTTTACAGTTACTGCGTGAAAAGTTTTATAAAAGGTAACGACTTCTTATCTATTCAAAATGTTCTACAAGCTACAATGCATGCAAATAAAAGGGAGTTTCATACATGCATTTCGCCGTTCATCTGGATTAGAAATACTAATGAAATATTTCATTCTACAGCTTTTTTTGTTGGTGGCTACTTCATACTGAGCTTTGGGAAAGCGAGGCTCGTATTTGATCGCCACGACCTATCGACGCCGAGGGAATTTAGAATACGCAAGACGCAGCAGGGAGCGACTGACCGCGAACTCTGCTCGCTAGCGACCTTGGGGGTGTAGGCCAGCGTTGAAGAATTTCGTCGTTGCGTGGGTCAAAGCGAAAACGAACGTTTACCGTTACGTGCAGCTGTTAGAACTGCAAAAGGGAGAGATTCAGTCTGTACGAACTTTACAGAATGCTTTATGCAATTTATGTGGAGTAAACATACTAGCTTTGAAGTAGGCGATATTAATTTAAAACTAGATTGTTGTACATCCTCGTCGTGTATTATTCGTGTATTCTTCGACTGTTGTGTTTTGAATTTAGAATACCTGCAGTCATAGGAAACCGTAATTTGTAATAAAGATCAATCATTTCGTGGCTCAATAAAGATCAATCATTTATGTGGCTTAAAAGGGAAAGAATGATGCCAGAATCGGAATCACTTGTAATAGCCGCCCAAGATCAGGCCTTGAGAACACGACATTATGATAAAACGGTTCTCAAAATTTCCCAAGATGATAAATGCCGCATTTGTCAGGAACACGTAGAAACCATCGATCATATTGTCTCAGCTTGTCCAACCCTAACAAAGACCGAATACTTGAAAAGACACGACAGGGTGTGTAGCTACCTCCACTGGAAGATCTGTACCGCCCTCGAAGTTCCGACCACATGCTTCAAGTGGTACGAACATTCACCGAAACCGTTGACGTCTGTTGGATTGTGTACGATATTGTACGACCAACAAATTCAAACTGATCGCACGATAGCAGCAAACAAACCGGATATAGTCATCCGGGATATGGAGAACAAATCGTGTTTACTCATCGATGTTGCTGTACCTTGCGATCAAAACGTCGTTACCAAGGAGGCAGAGAAACGTCTTAAATACAAGAGTTTGGAAATCGAGATCAGCCGAATGTGGGGTTTAAAAGCACAGGTCGTCCCGATAGTTATCGGAGCTTTGGGATTTGTTCCGCAAAATTTGTGTAAGAACTTGTCTAACTCCCAGGTAATCCAAAAGACTGGGAAGTGCAAGAAATTGCTTTATTTGGAACAGCCCACATTTTGCGTAAAGTATTGTAGAGGCACCGACAGTCCCTAGATCTGTTCCTTAGGTAGCTGGTTGCAACCTGGAGTAGATTTTATATTCAGCCGACACATAACATCTTAAGTCGTGATTTAGAGGAACAATAATAATAATAATAATAATAATAATAATAATAATAATAGGTCTCTGGGAGGACGGGGTGTCATAGATATTGTGAATCTCCACTACCAACAAATGGAGAGACTGCGCCAGTACTCTCAAAAAAGGTTAACAGAATTAAGATACATCAGATTGTAACATACATTGACCGGAAAATTACACCGTTAAACTTGAATGATGAAAAATGAATCTACAAGAACGAATACAGACCAATGAAATGAAAATCAACAACTGGAAAGAGAAGCAACTTCATGGACGCTACCCGTACCAGATAGAAGGAGAACTGATGGATCGTAAGGCATCAATAAAATGGTTGTGCATGGGAGAGGTTTTTGCTGAAACAGAGGGCTTTATATCAGCTATTGAGGATCAAGTAGTAGCAACTAAAAACTACCGTAAATTTATCCTGAAAGACACAAACGTTCGTGAAGACAAATGTCGGCTATGTGGAGAACAAAGAGAAATTATAAACCATAATTTCAGTTGATGCAGTTCTCTAGCATCTTCAGATTATACAAAACGACATGACGACGTTTGTAAAGCGGGTTATCAGCAACTATGCCATAATAATAACCTTTTGATGGGTAACAGAACACCATATTACAAATACACTCCTGAACCAGTCATTATCACAAATGATCACAACATGTACTGGAGCAGGTCCATCTTAACAGATAGGTCTGTATTATCTAATAAACCGGACATTGTATGGCATGACAAGAAAAAGAAGAAGGTGTATCTGATCGATGTCGCTGTCCCGCTAGCTCACAATATCTCAAAGAAAGGAGTGAAAAAAATCTAAAATATCAACCATTGGCAAATGAGACGAAGGAAATTTGGAGCGACGTAGAAATGGTGACTATTGTACCAATTATTCTAGGTGCCACTGGTGAAATTCCGAAGTTCCTTCATGAATCCCTGGCTGAACTACAACTGAAGAAGGGACTATACATCCAACTGCAGAAGATTGTCATACTAGACACATGCAACATCGTGAGGATGTTTCTAAACCTTGATGGTTGATCCAGTGCTGATTACTACAGATGCATCGTGTATCTCTTGTTCATGGTAACCGAGATGCATGTGTTGAAAGAAGTGAAAAGCAAAGAAACAACAACAACAATAATAATAATAATAATAAAACACTCGCCAATAAAACACTAAATTAATAATTTGTATATATTAGGTCTTATAATTTGAAGTAAAATGAATTTTAAATCAGTAAAATCTAGAGTAAGTAATATTGTGAATTCTAAGTAAAGATTATCATATGAACCCATTGGAGTCCCATATTATACTTGCAACATGTATTTGGAAACATATAGGGATAATTTTAGAATTTTTTCAATTTTTTTAAAGATGTGCATTTTCAATAACTCAAAATCAAAATTTTAAATTCAAATGTGAAAAACGTTTTTAACCCACCCCTTTTGAGTTGTGTATCATATAAAAGGTCATAAAGAAAGCTGCAAAATGACACCTGTTTCAGCTCTCTATCTTAATTTGGAGAGGTTTTACATCAATTTAAAAATTTTGGGAAACCCAATTTTGTAAACTTGGTTGTATTTCAACCAAGTTTTTTCACAAACGGGTGGAAATATTTTACCCAAAATTTGTAGTTTTCTTATTCTTCATTCATACTACCTAAGTGTCAAATTTCATCTGAATTTAAATGGTGAGGTAAAATTTTAATTAAAACTTTGTTGATTTAATATGGAATGGCCCTGAATGTTATTTTGCATACGTGGCTGCATACTTGTTGCCTGCATTGAATACACTGCTGGTACTAAATGGTGAAATATCTGCGCTTGTTGTAGTGGAATTAATAGATACGCTGGTGCGTATGGAACTGAACTATCATTGCCATCGCCTTCCACGACCTCCATTTGGCCGTCAGTTGGATAAACAAGGGCATATTAGATACGGCGATGCACTGACACAGGCCAGCTTTGTTGAATGATGATAAAAAGTTAATAACTTATTAAGCACTGCACTTTATATTGAAGTTGCACACTGTGTAGACAAACTTTTCACTGATACACCTTAACACTTCGAATCGTAAACTGCTACTGAGAGTAGCGCTGCGCTCAGAGGTCCGCAAAGGTCGACTGCTCGCAGCGGAATACATGTACACTGCGGTTTAAATGGTGACTTTAAATGAGTTTAAATGGTACAAGATTATCAGCTGCGACGCGGTTATCCAGAAGGGATCTTCGATGCCAAAAATTTAAGTCGTAATGAAGTTCCTGATTGTATAACCGAGTCCAGATGATGATCCGACAAAGTCACTCTACTTAAAGTATAGTAGTACTTTGAACAATATATGACGGTGTTAGCGGTTCTGAGGTTACGGTTTTTGTGGAAATTGAAGTTAGCATGTCATGGAGTAACTACTTAGTATTCTTGATGCGAAACGGCTTGTATCTTTTTAATCCCATTTTGTTGAGTTGAGAATTTCCAAACAGTGATATTCAAGTATTTCCAGTCCTGAACGAACAAAATACAAGGCTGAGATATGGCAATGGAGACTCCACACATCATGAATGCCAGTCATATTTCACATTGATACTGTTGGTCACAGGGAAAATATATTTCAGAAATTATTTTGCACAAAAGTGGTAACAAGTAGTTTTCGGATCAAACGATAAAAATTGCGCTGTTACTTATTGTATCTTCAAGCTGTGTTGTTTTACGAGAATATTTAGCAGATGATTTCCAAATGCATGCATAACAGAATGTTTAAAGAACGCCGTGGAGTTCATGAGATTAAACACGAATTTTCAAACAATAATGTGGTGATGTAAATCTAATAAAACTTCAACACGTAAAAAAGTTTGTAATTTCTCCTAATGTCATCTTGTGACCCTTAACGGAAAATGAAATTTTACTTTGTACTCAATAATATGCTTAATATTTTTCCTGAAGAAGATAAAGTTGGAAATGAATACAACCCTCTCTATAAAATGTTATTTATTGTAAAAATATGTCAACCTAAATTTGATTCAAATTAAAAATAAATAAAAAAATTGTCAGTTAAGTCTTCCATGTACGAGTATTGTAGACTGAGCCACAAACTTACACATTCCATTCGCTGAGTGTCTCACAGGATTGCGAGACGCTTCATACAACCATCCGCCGTTAGTTAGCTGTAAATCCATCCGATTCATCCCAATAAGAAAAATTCATCCAAGCGGGAAATTTGAATTTGCATTAAAATATGTATTTGAAGGTTGCTTTTACTTTCCCGTAAACGTATGTATATATGGAGTAATCTATATCTATACTAATATATAAAGACAGAACTACCTTGACATACAGCGCGATAATCTCCGAATCTACTGAACGAATACCGATGAAACTTTTGTGATAGCTTCCTTTAACTATCTGGAGTACTATAGGCTATGTTTTGTTACCATAAACCTCAATATATTTACAAAATAATTACTTTTCTGGACCTTTTTAGCCTAGCGTTACATCACAGATTCGAGACTGCATCAATGTCAATTGTTTTGCTGCGTGCCACCAGAAGACGACGTCTGAAATCTATTACTGATTTGATCAACGTAAAGAATTATGTATTTAGAAGACTGTTTGTTTATTTTTCACAGCCAGTTGTCTAACCTTAAATATTTGTTTCAATATAATAGTTTTTTCCGCTTTATTTAGAAAAGGAACTTGAATATTGATTTTAATTGCGTGTAGACGTGAGTGCATTGAGTGTACAAGAGACTAAATGTTTGGAAGATATCATTATCTGATGAATGTGGTTAACATTGCCGTAAAAAGGTATGAATCACATATGTTTAGTTGTAAATGAAGCATAATTATTACGTATTTGCAGGTTAGGCAAGCGACAGTGCGATTTACGTGTTATTCTGAAGCTGACGGAGGGATGCATGCTTCAGAGAAGTGTTTTAATATAGTAGAGAGTGGGATAGTAGAGAGTGGGATACAATTTTTTAGTAAAACGGCAGTACAATTAAAGTAAAATAGTATTGGTAAATGGGTATTTGGAGAAATTTAATGTGTGACAACGCTGGTTTTGAAGGTTGTTATTTTAAATAATATAAAAAGTGTTGTCAAGCCGGTATCCACTGTGATCTCGGATTTTTGGAGATATTATAATTGCGTAAGTGGTTAATGGCTCCTTTTGGTCAGCCACAATTTATCAAGGATCCTAAAACAGGTACTAGAATCTCTCTCTATATTCTAAATCCATCTAATTAATCTATATACAATTAAAATTACTTTAACTATTTCTAAACGTCGATTGATGCGGCAAGATCAATTTCAAACTTTTCTATATAAATACGCGCGAAGAAAAAATATGAAAAAGAGTAAGACTTATAATGTGGCAATTGATTGAAAGTTTGGTATATAATACATAAAATTCTACAAACATAATATATATAAGTACATGAATTTAATTTTTTACTCTAGACTTGTTTATTATTTTCAGTTATAACTACTGGTGCTACAGAATGGCACAGACTTTCCCGTATTAGTTTTCTATTTTCTTGGAGCTAGCTATTCGGAATTGCCACATACTCTTTCTTGCCAGCTACCATCTATCACCGCCAAAAGTACATTTTTTTGTCATTTTCTTAATTTTTCTGTTTCCTATTGGTAGAACGAAAATATTAATTTTAGAATAATAAAGAACACAAAAACCTAGCCGTAAATGGCAATTTTCTTTTAAAAATTATGTGCCGTTTAAGAGAAAATGGCATTTTAGCACTACTAAAAATGCGAAATTTGAAGCTCATTTTCACAGAAAATGATCGTTTTCAAAATACTTTATTTGAAGTTATTTGAAGCACTTACACTCACAAATATAATAATGTTTATAAATTGCTCGTAATGTGCATGTTAAAGATGTGAGAGATCTTTCAAAAAAATTACAATTATGTAATTTTTGAAAAAACAAAAGAAAATAACTCAAAATAAACTTTACGCTATACTAAAGAGTGTAATTAGCACTATCCGTTACAAAAGTTTCAAGAAAAAAATTGCAGCCGTATACGAGAAAATGGCGTTTGAGCATTTCTGAAAATGCCGAAATTTGAGCTACTTTTCACAGAAAACGGTAGTGTTTTCCAGAAACTTTACTTGACATTATTTAAAGCACATGTACTCGTAAATATAATAATGTGAAAAAAGCGCAGATAATGTAAATATTAACGACGTGAGAGACAAGTAAAAAAATTTACATTTTTGTAATTTTGAATAAACCAACCGATAGACCAATATGGCTTTTATGTCATTGATAGAGTACATTTACCACTATCAATACCAAAAGTTTAAAGAAAAAATTTGGAGCCGTTTTTGAGAAAATCTTGTTTTTGTAATTTTTTAAAATTGCACATATTGCACGCAATATTGCACGAAAACTACTAAAATTGTGAAAAACATTTACATGACCTTTATGAAAGAACTCAATATGCAGAACAAATTTTATTTGAAGAAAAAATCTCTATCTTCAATTTTGTAGTTGGAGAAAGACGCCGAAAAAAAGTCAAACTTTCAAACTTTTCGAAAATTCAGAGCTGTATGTGAAAATCGGACCTATGCCATGTTAAAAAGTGTATTTTACTCTATTCATACAAGAAATTTAAAGAAAAAATTTGGCGACGTTTTTGAGAAAATGTTGAAAATCCCCGGGGAGCTTCATATAAAGTGCCCCCAAATTTTGAAGAATCTTTTTCAAAATCTCAAAGCTTCGACTAGAATCAGATCGATCGGGGAATATCCATTTTGGAAGAAATCGTACGTATGTTTTAGGCGCTAGCAGTGTTCACAGACGGACAGACGGACGGACGGACGGACGGACGGACGGACGGACAGACGGACGTTTTCCTTTCAATTGGGTTTTCGGTATCAAGGACCTAGAAAACAGGGTTTCTGGCTACACCACGTGTTAGGGGATTTTTTTTCTTAATTTAGCAACTGGTTTTATCCACTTATTCGTTTTCACGGCCCGGCAATTAATTTTTTTCCGCCGAAAATTGGCCATTGTTTCGCGCAGCATTACATAACTTTCCCTACACTACGTATATCACTCCGTGTATACGTACGTATACGGGAAAGTAAAAAGAAAGGAGTTTGGGAGCTGCAACACTGCAGGACTAAACTTTAAATATTTTTTAGTGAGAAGTGTTTTAGTGTGTACTGAAGAGCAGGTTTTTTCCAGATTGGAGCAAGGCAAAGAGGCGTGATAGCGCTGAGGGAATGTACAGTAGAATAGATAGGAGGAGGCTCTGCTACAGGGCGGGAATAGATGGAATTTCTCTTTCTGTTTAATACAAAATTATGATAAATACCCGGGCAATGTGGGGTTCTTCAGCTAGAAAAATTATTATACAGAAAATCAATCTAATATATAAAAATCAATGTTTGTTGGTTCGTGCTTAATGCGCTGTCGTAGCAGGCATCCAATTGCGATAAAATGTGTCAATTGCTATAAAAATGTGTTGCTTGCACTTGCGGGAAGAACATAGGCATAGTACAATTATTGTAACTCCACTAGATGGCGCTAGAGCACATGATAGCGTTTCAGTTAAATGCAATTCTCAATGCACGTGAGCTTCATTGTCGCTGGGCGTTGCCGTGTGCTGTGTCGAGGACAACACAAGGAGCAGGTGGCGCAAGTTGATGACAGGAAAGTGAAAAAGAGACAGAGAAAAGAGAGAGGGAGAAAGAGAGAGGAAAAAGAGAAAGAGAGGAAAAATAGAGAGAAGGAAATAGTGAAAGAGAAGGAAAATAGAGACGGGGGAATAGAGAGAGGGGGAATGGAGAGAGCGGGAAAAGGATCAGAGGGGGGAAGAAGAGACACAGAGAGGGAGAAAAGAGACACAGAGGGGGAAAATAAACACAGATGGAAAAAAGAAAGAGTGGGGAAAATGAGAGAGGATTAAGAAGACAGAGGGGGAGGGAGAGAGGAGAAAAAAGAGAGGGAGAGAGGAATATTTCCTCAATTATTTCTTTTGCGGCAACAACGAGCCGGGTACCAGCTAGTGTGTGTATGTGTGTGTGTGTGTATATATATATATATATATATATATATATATATATATATATATATATATACGTAGTTTAGAGAAGGTTATGTTATGCTGTGGAAAATTGATTTCGAGATTTCAACGGAAATACACGTTTTGGGGTTCCCTTTTACCGAAATAGTGGTTCTTTTCAAAACGTCCATCCCTCCGTCCATCCGTCCGTCTTTCCATCGTTCGTCCGTCCGTAAAGGTGCGTGTCCACTAGAGAGTAACTAGCGCGAGCTAGTCTCGAGAGAAGCTCGCAATACCCTGTCCACTTGCGAGCTATTCGCAGAAATGTCCGCCTCTCGAGAGTGCACTCGCCGCACCCTCTCGAGACTACCTCTCACATGCCTGTCCACTGGAGGATCGCGATGGAGATATGAGAGTTAAGATGGCGAAGAAGAGAGCAGCGGTGGGTTTCGTTACTTAATTTGCTGCTTGCAAAACAAGAAAAGTACTCGGCGACAAAGTGGATTGATCATGAAGCACAAATGAATTCTTGTTCGACACTTAATTCGACACACAAAGAATTTGAAATTGAGGATGCGCAACATTTTAGACAACGCACATTGTTTAACCTAACCTCACAATTTCACGAACACGCACAAAAGATAGTTTCTACTGGTAGGTTACTTTTTTTAAACATTTTACTTGAATATCAAATAGAAATAATGACATAATAGGGGCCAGAGACTAATTTTTTGCATAACTGATTCTGTAAAATATGAATGTTCTTCATACGTTTTCATATAGGTATAAACTGAGTAGTAAACTGGGTATAAACATATGTTCGTATAAACTGAGTAGTAAATGTAGAACAGAGAGTTATGTAAAGCTGCGAAAAATCGATTTCGATATTTCAACATCAATTAATGTTTTGTGGTGGCTTGATACCAAAAAAGTGTTGTTTTTTTCATTTATTTTCAAAACATCCGTCCGTCCACCTGTCTGAACAACACTAGCGCGTAAACTTTACGAACTATTTTTCCCAAAATGAATATTCCCGGTCGATCTGCCCCGACCCGAAGCTCTGTGATTTTGAAAAACATTCTTTAAATTTTGAGGGTACTTTATATGAAGCCCATGGGAAATTTTCAAAATTTTTCTTTCAATTTCGTGGAATACGTACGAGAAAAACAGAGTGAAATACATACGAGAGTCGGTGCCATTCCATAGCACTAATTTACTTCAATGACATATTTAATTTCTTGTCCAATTTTAACTAGTGCATCGTCTTTTCCCTCCATTACCAAGACGGAAATGCTGTACCACAGAACAAAAGATCCCTCATCAGACGCGTAGTTTTCTCATCATTTGTTATTGAAATACACGGGATTGTCTCCCATTTATTTATTATATTATCCTTTTCGCATCTCTCCACTGCTTGGTAGCGGCCACAGTGAGACAACAAACACCGAAAAATCGCAGACGCTCTCAGGCACTACCAGCACGTTTCGAATCCTGAGAGCAAGTCGGTGCGAGTCCTCGCACAGGCATGTCCACTAGCGAGTAGTTCAGATGGCGACCGCTCTCCGCGAGCATCGCATTACTCTCTGTTGCCTTCTCTCAGAACTGTGTCCATTGGCGAGAAACACTCTCAACACAAACAAGTGGACACTCACCTTAAGACTGTGAACAACACTAGCGCCTAAACCAATGATTGCCAACTGGACAAGGAATGACGTCGGAGCACTGTTTCCTCTCCGAGATAAGGCACTCAGAGAAGCGATGCGAGCGAATGGGGGAGGGAAGGAGGGGCAGACGGCCAGTACTGAAAACAGTGAGGCTTTGCCGGTGTTTCAGACAACATGATAAGGAAACCATCTACACCCGACAATTTTCTGTTCTGCTAGGGAAGGAAGGTATCCTTTCGTAGATACTGAAAAAATGGTGAAGTGTTTAGTGCGTTCGAAAGAACTGCAGTATGTTAAAAAGCTCAACCTATATACGCATTAAATAGCAAACCCAGAGAAATCTGCGAGATTAAAATAAATTCTGAGAATTGTCATAGCTCGCAATTATGGAATAAATTAAGGAATTGATAGATTGAAGGTTATGGAAAAGATACTGAAAATCAGGAGGGTTTACAACATTCTCAAACAAAACTGTTCATCAATAATAATAAGACTGGGGTCAAAATTCTCTTACGTGGCCCCTACCTGATACCTATTGTGATAATATAATGAATTAATTATTTTTAATTATGCTTTAATTCGCTAGCTCAGTTTTTGGGTTCTATACGATGACACCACGCTTACCTGCAGGCTGGTTGTCACCGAGTTGCCCTCTATACAGAGAAGCCTGGAAGTCTGAAATTATTTCTATTACAAGGAATTGCGTATAATTTTGGAACAACAATAATTTCATTTATTGAAATGATTTGAATATTGTTTAACAATATAAATTCTATTGATTGCATGTATCTAGTTAAGAACGGTACCGAACTGTCTAGGCGTTGTGGAATGAGGCCCCGCAGTTCATATCACCCTTGGCTTCCGCGCCGAAAATCCCTCTTCGCGCGGGTCGTCGCCGAAGTCGTCTCTTGATGTTTTAATTTACTCCTTGCAAGAATTGTTCCACTACGGTTCCAAATTCTATTAACATATAACACGGCGATGTCCCACTTAATCACACCACCTTCGCGCAGCTACCACCACGATGCCAGTCAACAAACCAAACTCTCGTTCAGAGCCCCCACCTGCATGTAAACAAACATTCGTTACCTAGTAACCGCTTTGCACCGTCCAGATTAAAGCGCGGTGTTTGTTTTCTTGTAATATTTTGTATATTACACTATGTTAACATTAATTATTGTTTACGAACGAACTAATTCGTTATATTATATACTATTATATAAAATATTATTGTCCTAAAATGTGAAAATTGTCTTTTCCAAAAATGTAATCTAATAGAAGAATGGAAGTGAAATTCAGTTCTGGTTTTGATAGTCGGATATTCCTTTGAGTTATGTAATAATGAATGTTTTATTATATAACTCTTCACATCGAAGGAGGACTGAGGATTCCCCACTTGAATCATAAACATTATAAATAATAATTACCAGCAAACAATTGTAATTATCGATTTTCATAGTGAACCTTTTCTTCCACTTCCGTACCATTATTGGAACACTGTGTGCTTTCCGCCGCGACTGGCTCTACCAAGCTTGGTCGGTGGATTCGGAGCAAGAGAGCAGATTTCTATGACGTCACAGAGCATTGAGTTGGCAACCACAGGCCTAAACTATTTCTCCCAAAGTGGATATCCCCATCGATCTGATTCCACTCGAGGCGCCGCAATTTCAAAAAAAAATTTCTTCAAAATTTGGGGATACTTTACATGAAGCCCTCCGGACATTTTCAACATTTTCTCAAAAACGGCTCCAAATTTTTTTCTCTAAATTTTCTTGTCATGATACAGTAAAATACACTTATAAAGGTGGGATTGGTCCGATTTTCTCTGAATTTCCCCAAAATGCAAAAGTTTGAATTTTCTTTGGCGTCTTCCTCCAATTACAAAATTGCAGATAGAGACTTTTCTTTCGAGTAAAATTTGTTCTTCATTGTGAATTCTTTCTTTCGAGCCATGTACGTTTTTTTGAAAATTTTAATATTTTCGGAGAATGTTGCGTGCAATCTGTGCTATTTTAAAAAAATTACAAAAACATGATTTTCTCAAAAACAGCTTCAATTTGTTCTTTAAAATTTAGATAGATATTGTGCCTGTTGTATTTTATGAGATCACATAAATGCCATATTGCTCTATTCTTTTGTTTTCCTAAAAAATTGGGAAAATGTAATTTTATTGACTTGTCTCTCACGTTGTTAATATTAACATTAGCGGCAATTTGTTACACATTATTACATTTACGAGTACACGTGCTTTAAATAATGTCAAGTAAAGTTTCTCTAAAAACTCAATGTTTTCTGTGAAAAGTAGCTCAAAATTCCGCATTTTCAGCAACGCTCAAACGCCATTTTCTCATAAATGGCTCCAAATTTTTTCTTCAAACTTTTCGAAAGGGTAGTGCTAATTGCACTCTTTAATATGATGTCAAGTTTATTTTGAGCATTCTTTTTTGTTTTTTTTCAAAAATTACACGAATGTAATTTTTTAAAGATCTTTCACATCTTTAATATGCACATTGCCAGCAACTTGTAAACGTTTTTATATATGTGAGTGTATGTGCTTCAAGTGACTTCAAATTAAATTTGTCGTAAACTAAAAACATTTTCTGCTTCAAATTTTGCATTTTTAGTAGCGTTTAAAACGCCATTTTCTTAAAAACGGTACAAATTTTTCAAAGAAAACTTACATTTAGGACGAGGATTCTGTGTTCTTTACTATTCTAAAATTAATTTCCGGTCTAATAGGAAACCGAAAAATTAATAAAATGTCAAAAAATGTACTTTGGGCGGCTATAGATTGCAGGTGGCAATTCCAAATGAATATTGCCACTGTTCACTGAACAAATAAATTCTTATTTCTACTGAAAATAACCTTACCATTAGCAACATCTACTGAAATTTGTGGTGCAATTCCTTCAAATCCAGGTATCTGAAATTAAAAATAAACATTAGAAAATCACTTAACGACGCGCTATTGAAATATCTGAATGCATATCGAAGAAAATGGAGAACTTACTTCTTTCTACTGGAATGCTTTCTCGCAAAGGGAATTTCAACGGTAATCAAACACCAATCATGATTTCCAACGGTAATCAACCACCTCCGACGTGACAAACTGAAAATGAGTTCACCCCCAGAGCGAGTTGATGGCGAACAGACATGTGCATATGGCGTCCGCCGCGTCGCCATTCAAAATTCAAATAAGGACCGGAAGTGCCCTATCTGGTGTCAACCCACTGCTACCAAAAATGTTTCCGGTACGAGAGAGTGTCTTTACTTCCTTTCTCAGTGTCCACATTTATTAACAGCAGGTTTTGAATGATAGTTGTTATTCTTCCTACGTGAATTTCATGCAATATCATTAGCCTAGTTATTTACCATTGCTGCTTCGACGCAAGGTTGGAACGGACGTCAGGCGGCTAAGCAAAAACCATAAAATACATCAAAGCCAGTTCACAGAAAGTGTCATCAGGGTATATACGCACTCACAGGACGACTATCTGGATCTCCCAACCACACATGTAAACCACGAATGCATTCAATACCCCGAAATTGTTATTTTTAACAATTTCGAGTGCGCTTTAACCACGAGCGCACTCGATACTCCAACCTCACACTATTACACACTCGTACCAACCATAGCCATGCCATTCGTACCAACCATGCTTATATATGCATTCTCATACATGCATGCTGTGTCCCAAAAGATGATTAATTTTAAATGGCGTGTTCTAGAATTAACTGCAAGTACTGCCAATGTGATATATGCCAATGTGTTATGCACGATAAAGACGCTATGACCTTTAGCACACACCATATACTAGAAGTCTAAAAACTAATATTACTAACTTCTCAAATTAAATTTGAACGAACTGACCAATGATTAATGAAAAAGCATGTATAAAGCAAACAATTAAATAATCAAACTCACTCACAATGTCGTGGTTATTTTTAGAAAAATTTCATTATCTGAAAATTCCGCCCAAAACCGCACGTTTTGATGCATTTCTGCCCATTGGGCGGTATTCCGCAATGTTAATTTTTGTCCCGCGATAGAAAGCCGTTTTCCAGTCCCGGAAAGTGGGATCGTGCCCAATGTAGAAACCCTACTCATAACTTCAATTCTCACGTTCTTCCGACTAGACAATGTAGTTCATCAGCGTTATAGCAGCCGCTTACTGAACTGGCAGCACGACGTGGTCAGACCCATAATCATGGAAGTGCGTAAGCGGAGCATGGTTCCGTGGCCGGGCAACGTGCCCTGCATTACTCATCGAGACGACAGCTCAGCAACAGAGCTGTCGAATTAGCCGCTGCACAAAAAGGGCCCCAGTTCGGTGGTCGGCGGTCGCCGGCATGGCGCGCGACCATCATCAGAAGACGCGAATCCTCAGTGAAGGCGCATCCGACGTCGCGACGGGATGTCAACGGCGTCGTAACTGGGGAAACGGAACGATAATGAACATCGGAGCAATAAAGCCATAACAAAATGGTGAACGGAGGGGACATACTTAAATATGAAAGCACGATAGTTGCCTTTTGATAGGTACCCAAGTTTAAGTTAAAACCTCTACTAGAAATTGGAAAAATAAAAAACGTAATATTCAGAAAGAAATTTAACTAATATAAAAGCATTTAAGAATTGCTGTTCAATGAATAGAATGTGAGCGTATCAAGTAACACTGCAGAGAATTGAGAGAGCCGTTGGCATCACAATGGTCAATATGAAAATAATATAAAAATAAAGTGTGATAAAAAACAATTTAAACATAAATAAGCTATCAGATTCTCCACATAACCATATTTATCTGCCTATGCAGCCATTCCACGGTAAATATGAAAATAAAATGTTCATATGCATACACGAGTCATGAGAATTCACGTTCATTCATCATGACTGAACGTGACCAGCGTGGGGAATGAAGAAACGTGATCATAATGCTTGTCTCCGTGACATGGCTGCGACAATGCGTAGATGTTAGGTATTGATGTGAAAGTAGCCTAGACATATCTGGTTAAAATATACTAGATTCTGTTGAAAGCTCTATTTTAAATAGAGAAGATTCACAATTACATAATGACCAACAAGAAAAATGTGAGCTGAATAATACGACCGTAGAAAATTGCAAAGCAAAAACTAGATCTTATTCTTGATCGAAATTTATATGAATTATATGAGAAAGGTATACGTGGTGGTATTTCTATGATTCCAAACAGATATGCATTATCTAATAATTGTTATTTCTACGACCAAAAATCTCAATAAACTATAAAATTATCAAAAGAAAAAGCTGAAAAATAGGTATTTACAATAGTAAGAAACATTTAAGATATATATATATATAATGTATTTAGATTGTAATAATTTTTTATGGACATCCTTTAAGACAACATTACCCGTAGGAAATTTCAAAAAAGCAACGAAAATATGTTACAATTGATGACATTTTAAATATATCTGATGAGGGAAGTAAAGGAAATACATTTGAAGTAGATTTAAATATTCCAGATCATTTACATGATACATTTAAAGACTTTCCACTATGTCCAGATCATTATATTCCAGATATAATGAATTATCAAATTATCAAAAGATCTTATAAATAAAGGGGTAGGAAATGTACCAAAAGATGTAAAACTTGTGAATTCCTTAAAAGAAAAAATAAAATATGTCATTGATTATATAATGTTAAAATATGTTATACAACAAGGTATAATTGTTACTAAAATTCATCAAGTTATATCTTATGACCAAAAACCATGCCTAAAAGCTTATATTGATAAAAATACTGTACTAAAAGCAAATAATGATTTTGAAAAAGATTTCTTTAAACTTATGAATAATGCTGTATATGGTAAACAAATGGAAAATGTACGAAAAAGATGTGAAGTAAAACTTCTATCTAGCTACAAATCACTTCAAAAACATAAAGAATATGATACAAGAACAATTATTGATGAAGATCATGTATTATTATATAGAAAAAAGAAAACAGTAATATTAAATAAACCAATTTATGGTGGATTTGTAGTTCTTGAGTTATCAAAATTATTAATGTATAAATTTTATTATGATGTTCTAAAACCAAAATATGGTAATAATATGAAACTAAATAGGAACTGATACTGATTCCTTTATAATTTATGTTGAAACAAATGATATTTATGATGATATAAAAGAAAATCTTAATCATTTTGATACTTATGGATATCTTTTAGAATCTATGCCTCAAGCAAATAATAAAATACCAGGTAAATTTATAGATGAATATTTAGGTATACCAATTAGAGAATTTGTAGGATTAAGATCCAAAATGTATGCATTTAAAACTGATTGTAGTGAAAAGAAGGTATGTAAAGGTATTAGAAAACAAAATATTGAGAAAATGAAATTGATATGTATAAACATACATTATTTAATGATGTAGAGACATTTGAAGATATGTATAATTTTACATCAAAAGAATATACACTATATACAATTAAGACTAGAAAAATTGCTCTATCACCATATGATGATAAGAGATATTTAATTAATAATATTAATACTTTACACTATGGATATATAGCTAAAAAATATGATACATAATATATAGCTAAATTATCTAATCAATATATATTAAATTAAAGTAAAAATTAGAAGAGATAAAGTATTAAAAATTAAAAGAGATAAAATATTAAAAATTAAAAGAGATAAAAAATTATAAATTATAAATATAAAATATAAAAAAATTAAAAATTAAGAGATAAAAATTTAAAACAGATAAAGAATTAAAAATTAAAAGAGATAAAAATTTAAAAGAGATAAAATTAAAAATTATAGAGATCTATTTAACTGATAACATGATTTATGTATATTTCTTTTCATATGATATTTTAAATAATATTTACTTACTAAACATCCACAAGAACATTTTACTTTTGTGTTTATGCATTCTTTACAATCATAATCAAATCCATCAGATTGATAAGGCTTTTTATAATAATTCATTATATCCTTTTTCAATTTTACATACAGTACATTTTCTTAATTTATTTAATCTTTTTCTAAGAATATCTTTTTGTTGATGTTGTAATAAATAACTTTAACGATTGTTCACCACAATCACAATTTACCTTCTGT